>PVJO010001712.1:51528-108951 GCA_004026905.1 Hystrix cristata
GATGGGAGGGGGGTGGGAGCAGGACGGAGAGGCTGAGGGTGCCCGGGGAAGGGGCTGTGGCATGCGGCTGGAGGGAGGGCTGGACTCAGCTGTTGTGAGGAGGTAGGGGAAGGTGAGAATTGGAGTTGAGACGTTTCGTGGAGGGAGGTTTTGAAAGTGTTAAATTGCAAGTGGGAGGGGGAAGGGCCTAGGCGAGAATTTGGGTGGAAAAGGAGAGAACGAAGGTTTGGAGACTGAGAGAGTGTCGATGTGACGAGGCAATGGAGAAAGTGAGAGACGGGGAGGAAAGTTTGGGAGGAAGGGGAATGGGATGGAAGATAGGACAGCAGAGCTGCACGGGTGCTAGAGATTCGGGGGTTTCCCTTCCCCCCTGTGGCAAGGAAGAGAGCCGACTTAAGCAGCATCACTTGCAGCCAATTCTAATTGCCAGGCCCTTAGCTTTTAATAGGGTGGGAAGGGCAGAAGGGAATGGTCATGTGGGTTTGGAGAATTGGGGTTGAATGAGGGTTCAACTGGATTTGCTTTCTAAAAGGCTCTAACTTAGTGCTCCCTTGTTTTTCTTGGTTACAAAAAGAAGGAAAATGGGGAAGCTGGTGTGGAGTGTGGAGGAGTAAAGGACTTTTCTAGTTTTTAGTAATTAGCAATACAAGACTGGGGAAACAGACGTAGCTACATTGGAGACCTGTATGCTGAAAAGTATGAGAAGAAAACAGAAATGATAAAACTGGCATCTAGGCAGGTTAATTCAGAGAGTCCTGTAGTTCTCAGAGCCTTCTTTTGCTGTCGAAGTGCTAGGAGAGAGGGAGTCAATATGCATATATGGAAAAACGTTCTCTGCTGAACTGTAGGTGTGTGAGTAGCTGCTGCCCCAGTGGGTATTTTGTTCTCACTGTGTGCTATTTAGAGGAAATAGCAAAGATAGTATTTGAAGGATAGTTCTCATCTGATAAGTGATGGGAAGAAAAGTGCTTTCTTTGACTGCAACAACTTTCCTCCCAATTCTGTCTAAGGATGAAAGTCAACAACAATATTGTAACAAAATAGATGGAATAGGGAATTGAGAAGGAAGATAAGAAAGTTACCAGAGGGTAATGGGCTTTCCTGGAACCTATCGAATTTGAGACCTTTCTTGCTATGAGACATTGGGACTGGAAATTCTTGGAGCTGGTATTATTTTGTGAATTGACTAATAGGGAATTAGGGAAGCTTGAGGGTTTTGTAGTGAGTCAGTTCTTTATCTTGGAGTGGATCAATTTGATTGAAATAGCTTTAGGGTTCTTTGAATTTTTGGAACTGAAATGGACTAACACTGTCAAAATAAAGCTCCAAGTTTGACTCCCTTCCCCATTTGTTTTTGTTTTTTTCTGCTGGCTTTGAAACTTGTGCTAGGAAGAGACCTGGGAAATTAAGTTCCTTCCAGAGGTAAGTCTGGAACTTTTAATTGCTTTTATTATTTTTCAAAGAATGGAACAGAATGAAAATGACTTGAGCTGTGTATTGGGGTAGATGTCAGGGAAAATGAGTTTTCCCTCACTCAGCTGGGTGCATTAAGATATGTTGCAGTTACTGTCTCTTCAGGTACCTGGAGATAGAGAGGAGGGAAAAAAGAGAGGAAGTTTGGAGTCTCGGGACAAGCCCCCAACTTGGGTTTGTTACTCTCGCATCGTTTTGGTCTGCTGTAAGAGAAACACTTTAACATATGGAAATCTGTACTAGTACACTGCCTACTAAATCTTGCTCTTGGAGGGTTGCAAGGTACTTTCAGTGCACGGGAAGGCTTTCCTTTAGCTTCTCTCTCTTCCCAACTGTTCAGGGTTCCTGGAATCTTCTTTCGAAAACATATTATGTACCTCTGACTTCCAGATATTTGGTTATATTTTCCTGGTCCCATCAGCAAGAAAACTATGTCCTCCGAACTATGGAAGGCATTTCTCTTACTTTTTTCCTCTTATGTACTTTCCACTTGGAGTTTCAAGAGACCATTCTTTTTTTATTTCCATACGACTTTAAGAACTTTGGAGAAAGTTAAGTATCTATAGTTCTCCTGTGAACCTACAGATATCACCCTATGGGAAAGAAATTAGCCATTTTTGTTTCAAGACATTACTTTTTTTTTTTTTCTTTCACGTGTCTTTCCTAGGGGTTCAAAGAAAGTCCAAGCCTTCAAAAAGTACAGATCTCATCCCCGAATGGGATGAGAATAGACTGCTTGAGCGGGGAAACTCAACAGAGAATGACCCATTAGGAGGAAACCCTGTAATATACACACTGTCAGTTGGCCCTGGGTTTACTTGGATCTTCCAAAAGAAAAACAAATAGTTGGGTGTGATGGCACATGTCTGAACTCCCAGCATGTAGGAGGCTGAGGCAGGAGGATCATAAGTCCCAGGACAGCCTGGGTTATATACTGAAGTCAAAGCCACCCTGGGACTACATAGTGGGCAATATCTCAGAAGCTAACAGGCAACAACATGAAACCTAGAACTTCAGGAAATATGGCAATTCACAGAATTAAAAATTCTTGGGACACTCTAGTGGGGGCATCATGGTAGTATCTCAGAACCAGACAAATCAGTAGTAAGACATTGTTTACTGGAGTGTTTGTCTTTTTCTCTACCGGTGTTTCAGATGTTCGGATTCAAGTTCTTTATAATATTCCTTTTAGAGAGCATTCTTACCACTGTGATACCTTTCAACTAGAATATCTATATTTTAGACTGAGCGCCCTTGCTTCACTGCCACAGAAAGCTGAGTATATTTTGGTTTATGAGGATGTCGGTCATGTTCTTTTAATCCTAAAGATTTCCAGAACCCCCATCTTAGTTGCTGAGTGAGTTAACTCACAATCCTAGATGGTAATTAAGTGGGAGAGCTGCCTATTAGCCTGTGTGTCAGCCTCCTGACATTTCTCCCAAGGACATGGCCTTGGGAAACTCACTTCTGCTATGTTTTGCCTCATTGACTAAGTAGTGTAAGTCTGATCAGTGACCTAACAAGGAAGGGTCTACTTCTGGCTAATTTCAGTACTTTTAAAATGGTACTATTTAAGAGCAGGAGCCTTTGTGTCTGTCTTGAAGAGGATGGCGTTTCTCTTATTGTCACAGAACTCCAGATTGAACTAGGTCAAAGTAGACCTCCTGGGATGGGGCAGAAGGGAGTGTAGCCTTCCCACCTGCCATTCACCTGAATGGCAACAGCAGGTGACAGAGGAGCCAAGGTGGGATGAAACTCCTTTGTGCTAGTTGGATTTAAGAGTTAAATGATCTTGTATTAGCCTGTCTTTTCCTCTGGAATATTGTTTGATGGATTTGGGTTGGGGGGGACCGAATGTCTTTCTTCTCCAGATCTAGTGTGAAAATACATACATTCTTTTAGCTGTTCTCATGCTTTGCTCAGAATAGGGTTTCTCATCCTCAGCATTATTGACATTTTGAGCTAGATTGTTCTTGGTAATGGGGGCCTCTCCTGTGCATTATAGGATGCTTAGCAGCAACACTGGCCTCATTCCATGTTGGTAACAACCCCTTTTCCCTAGGCATGACAATCAAAAATGTCTCCAGACGTTGTCAAATATCCCCTGGGGCACAAATTTGCCCTTGACTGAGAACCACTGACCTAGAAGCTCTGATAATTCCTAGTACCTTGGATAATTTGGCCTGAGATTTAGGACTTAAAGGTGGCTATTTTCCCCCTTTTTCAAACAGGGCGTTAACCTCCAGGGGATTGAGGCCTATTGTAGAATTGCATCCATAGATGTATAATTAGGATCATAGTTTTCCCATATTTTATCTCATTTTCCTGTGGCAAAGCATGTGCGGACAGTATTTCTTCATTTCCTGGGGTATAAGGACACTTCAAATTAGGGAATTGTAGGGCACCCTGCTGTTCTGATTGGTCACATGTGAAACCTGCCCATCTGCTTTCTTTGGGAACCTCATAATCAGCAGCTGGCCAGAGGGAACAGGTGGGATAGGGAACGCAGAGCTGTAGGGGCTCCAAGGAGGCTCAGTTTTCTCCCACTGCCTGCTATGAGCAAGATGTTTTCTTCCTTTAGCACTTACATTTGTGCCCAGTGACAGCAGCAGGTGAAACAAGAGAGGAAGAGACAAGGAAAACCAGTCTGTAGTTTTATTTATTTATTTATTTATTGGTGCTGGGGATCGAACTCAGGGCCTTGTGCTTGCTAGACAGGCATTCTAACCACTGAGCTAAATCCTCGACCCCAAACCAGTCTGTAGTTGAATAACTTTTCCGTGCTCTAAACTATATAAGTATATGGGTTATATTTCCTTCCCATGTATCAGAACCCATAGTCTAGGGTTAAGTGACTGTTTTCTCAAGGGAATAAGCACCTCTGTGCTTGCATCTTTGGCTAAGAGAGGGAGACAAAACCAGCTCCTACTTGCTGCTCAGCTTTCTGAATCCTCATCAGTTTGGTTCTGCTCAAATAGAACCAAATTTATCATTTATCCACCCCCTACTTGTTGCTGGGGATCCAGCCCAGGACTTTGCACATGCTGAACATGTGTCCCACCATTGAAGTACACCCTCCACCCCTCATTTTATAACTGATCTTTTTTTTTGAGATAAGGTCTCACTTTGTAGTTCAGGCTGGCCTTGAACTCTTCAGCGATCCTCCTGCCACAGCCTCCCAAGTGCTGGGATTACAGGCGAGTGTGCCACCACACCCCTAAGTGATTTTATTGTTGAATAAGATGGTGTGGCGTGAGTAGTTCTTTGTGGTACAGAGGCAGTACTGGCTAGTCAGAATATATGCATGGTAACTAAGTTACCTATGTCTGTTTTTAATGGAGTCCTCTCTTGCACTTTGAAATTACACTTTTTTTTTAAAATTACACTCTCTTTTTTACGTGTTAGAAAGGCAAAATTTAATTTTTTGTTAATTTAATTAATATACCTAGAATATTTTCGTGTTTATATTCTTTTTTTTTTAAATTACACTCTTCTTCATTTGTATTGCTTGTAGTTATCTCTTGGAGATTAAATTCAGTTCAACAAGATTGTTCTACAAATGCCAGGCTCTATCTACTACTAGGCACTAGGGATATAAGGATGAATTTGATTTAGTTTATAGTATCTAATGGGATAATAAATACACAGTTCATTTTAGTACATTCATATAAAGGAAATATGCACACTGTTCCATAAGAGGACTCCTTAACCCCGCCTGGGGGTGTAGAGAGTGCATTTGGAAGATGGCATCTGAGCTGACTCTTACAGGATTGAGTAGGAGTTAGCCATCTGAGAAAGGGTGGTTATGGGGGCGTGGAGTAGAGGCAGGAGAGGGGCACTCAGGCAGAGGCAATAGCCTGAAGAGAGGTAGAGAAGTAAATCACACAGTGCGTATGAGCTATAAACAAATTGATAATGTTAGAGAATAAAACTGATAAATGTTAGCTGATGGTGGCACATCCCTGTAATCCCAGTACTTGGGAGGCTGGGGTGGAAGGATTGCCAAGAGTTTGAGTACACAGTGAGTTCAAGGCCGGCCTGAACTACATAGCAAGACCCTGTCTCAAAAAAACCCCAAAAAACAAAACCCCGAAACAAAACAAAAACTGATAAATGTTAAAGAATACAAAGAGGAATGTGGTGGGAGGGAGATGAGGATAGAAAAGTAGGCCTGATCTTGGAAGGCCTGGTATGCTGTTTAAGGAATTTGGAGTGCTATAGGTAAGGAAGGGTACGTGACTCTTGGGGGTTAGGCCGTGCTGGGGATTGAAGTCAGGGCCTTGTGCTTACTAGGCTAGTTTTTTGCCACTGAGCTAAATCCCCATTCAGGTACATGATTCTTAAACAGGAAAGTGATGTGGTCTTTTGTGCATATAGGTAGTAACTCACCTAGCTGTGGGGAATGGATTTAGGTGGGCTAAGGAGAACTCTTAAACAGTTTTAAGAGCTGGAGTAGTCCAGGTCAGAGAGTATTGGAGTGCAAGCCATGGCAGTGGCAGTAGAGGTGAAATGGTGGGGCAGATTTAAGAAGTAGAAATAGCATCAGCAGGAATCTAGCATCAGTTAGGTGATGGGAGGTTGTGGTCAGAGGGTAGAATAGTATTGGTGGTAATGGCAGGGCAGTAAGAAGGAGTAACTAGAATGGAGGTGAAAGTTGTTAGACTGGAAGGCTGAAAATAGCTTGGTTGTTGGCATTACTGAGGATGATGGAGGAACTTTGTGAATCAAATGCCAGATTATATAGGGCTGTGAAGTTTTGGTGAATATTACTAACTAGCCTTCTGGGTAGTTATGCTTTTGGACTTGGTTGGATTGTAAGAAAATGAAGAGAGTTTTGTAGAGGGTTGTATGTGGGACACAAGAGGTCAAGGATGCTTATATCTTTCAAGACTTTTTCATGACCATTATATAAAGTGATTTATGTGTGTTATGTATATGTGGTACTTGTTAAGAATCCAGTGAGAAGATGTACAAAAATAGTGATTATATGTGTGTATTTTCTCATTGAATCCTGTTTTTTATCCCTGTTTTATAGATGAGGGCACTGAGGCTTTGAAGTTAGTGACTTGCTTAAAGTCACACAGGTGGGGTTGGGGATTTAGCTCAGTGGCTGGAGTGATTGCCTAGCAAGTGCAAGGGCCTGAGTTCGATCCCCAGCACCAAAACAAAAACGTCACACAGGTGCCAGGTGTGATGGTGCGTGTCTATAATCCCAGCAAGAGGATTGCAAGTTTGAGCCCAACCTAGATTTAGTGAGACCCTGTCTTAAAATAAAAAGGCCTGGAGACGTAGCTCAGTGTGAAGGCCCTAGGTTTAGTCTCCAGTACTAGGTAGAAAAATGTCATTTTTGCCACTTAACTTGTTAATGATACACAGAGCCAGAATTTAAACTAACTAAACATTCTCATGTTCTAACTAAACATTCTCAGTTTCCCTATTGTTAATCTCTAAGTATATCTAATGCACTTTCCATATTAGTTAAGAGGGAATTCTCTATTTTGAAATACAGATGTGGCAGTGCAGCCTGTAATCTCAGCACTTGGGAGGCTGAGGCAGGAGGATCACGAGGTCAAGGCCAGCCTGGACTACATAGCAGGACCGTATATTAAAAACAAACAAAAGAAATGAAGTGAACTGGGGAGGAGAGAAGGCAGAATTTAAATTTTCAAGAGACAAAATTACTGTTTTGGGGCAAGGGGAATAGTCAAGGTAATGTGTATAGCAACTTTTGCTGAATAAGTAGTAATAAAATAGATACAACATTCTCGTTCAGGGGAAGCAATTGTATTTCTTCAGTAGAATCTGAATTTAGGGCATTATCTTTTGGGTATAGAGAGCTGTAGGCTTTTTTTTTTTTAGCAAACACTTTAAAAACATTTAATAAACATAGTGAGCAGTAAACTGTACCAGATATGTTAGGCACTTGGATGAATAAAACTTGCTTCTGCCATTGAGTGGCTCATAGGTTCTTGGCCTGTCCTCACAGTGCACTGGCGATTATAGCTGCTGAGCAGAGATTGTGGAAAGCATTGTGTTCCTGAGCCCCCAGCATGGCGGGGCTAAAGCGGCGGGCAAGCCAGGTGTGGCCAGAAGAGCACGGTGAGCAGGAACATGGGCTGTACAGCCTGCACCGCATGTTTGACATCGTGGGCACCCACCTGACACACAGAGACGTGCGTGTGCTTTCCTTCCTCTTTGTTGACGTCATTGATGACCATGAGCGCGGACTCATCAGAAATGGACGTGACTTCTTATTGGCTCTGGAGCGCCAGGGCCGCTGTGATGAGAGTAACTTTCGCCAGGTGCTGCAGCTGCTACGCATCATCACTCGCCATGACCTGCTGCCCTACGTCACCCTCAAGAGGAGAAGGGCTGGTGAGGGTTTTGGGGGAAGCTGGGAACGCTGGAATTAGGGAAGAGTTATGGGAGGCCTGGAGTGAGCAGCATAGAAGTTCAAGTGGGAGGAGGGCTGGACCTTGGGGAGTATCTAGGGTAAATCACGACACCTGCTGGAAGAAGAGAGGGGTATACTTTCCCCTGAATGACGTTTCTTCCCCCTACAGTGTGCCCTGATCTTGTAGACAAGTATTTGGAAGAGACGTCAATTCGCTATGTGACCCCCAGAACCCTCAGTGATCCAGAACCGAGGCCTCCCCAGCCCCCTAAAACAGGTGAGAAGATACTACTCCTCTTAGTTTCCATAATTAATCAAGAGCACACTGATCCCATCACATTCCTGATTTTGCCAGCTTACATGAAAGGATGCTGTCTGCTCACATCTAATGCCATTAAAAAAAATTAGGTGAGGTGTGAATGCTTCACCTGTGCCCCATGTTTGCTCTCACATTGTGTCCTTTCAGGTCACGGTATTGATAATGCTTTCAGTGCTAAGCCTAAATGATTCCTTCCACATTCCCAGAAGAGGGTTTGAATTTCTGCCTTTACCTTACTGTATTTTCTTCCCTCCTACCTTCTGGTCAGTGCCTCCCCATTATCCTGTGGTGTGCTGCCCCACTTCGGGTCCTCAGATGTGTAGCAAGCGGCCAGCCCGAGGGAGAGCCACACTTGGGAGCCAGCGAAAACGCCGGAAGTCAGTGACACCAGATCCCAAGGAAAAGCAGACATGTGGTGAGGAAGTTCATAGATTCCAGAGGTGGAGTAGGCTTGAAGCAGAATACAAAGAACTATTGGGATATGGGGCAGCCGATGTTTGGTGCAAAGCCCACATTGATTGCTGTTGCAAAGTGTGAGTTTAAATGGTTCAGTCTCCAGGAGAACTCTTCATCTTCATGGCAGGATACATTTCCTCTTTTTGGAGTTCATACTCAAAGGGATGCCAATATGACACCCTTACTTTCGGAGGAACCACGTATTAAGATGAGTGGTGATGCCTGTACTTAGGGAACTATCTCCTACAAGCAGGGTGCTGTTTTAGAGTGATACAAATAATGCTGACCTGGGCATGGCCCATTTAAGGGAACCTCCTACATTTAGCCAAGGATTTCAGAGAATTGTAGAGAAGAACTAATCCTGGGGAAGGGGTAGAGAAGCTTGTCAGGCAAAGTAAGGAACATGACCTGACAAGCTTCTCTACCCCTTCCCCAGGATTAGTTTGTTCTTTTCAGCTTTCAAACTTGGGTTCACTGTAACCTCTTTTGCTCTGTCTTCTCTTTCCCACAGACATCAGACTGCGGGTTCGGGCTGAATACTGCCAACATGACACTGCTCTGCAAGGCAACGTCTTCTCTAACAAGCAGGACCCACTTGAGCGCCAGTTTGAGCGCTTTAGCCAGGCCAACACCATCCTCAAGTCCCGGGACCTGGGCTCCATCATTTGTGACATCAAGTTCTCTGAGCTCACCTACCTCGACGCATTCTGGCGCGACTACATCAATGGCTCGTTACTAGAGGCACTTAAAGGTGTCTTCATCACAGACTCGCTCAAGCAAGCTGTGGGGCATGAAGCCATCAAGCTGCTGGTGAATGTGGATGAGGAGGACTATGAGCTGGGCCGACAGAAACTCCTGAGGAACTTGATGCTGCAAGCATTGCCCTGACCTTTCCCCTTCTCACTTCTCTGGGAACTGTTCCCACCACCCGCCTCTGGAGCTTACATACTGTTCTGGGGTTTGTTCTCTGCCCTTCCAACCAATCACACCCCTGCCTATTTTTTTTTTTTTTTTAAAGGAAAAGACAAAGGAACGTGAAAGTGGTGTTCCCCAGCCCTCTGCGTACCCATGTGCCTGGGCTTATCCTGGTCCCCATTCCCACCTACCCCATTGTGTGTCTGCAGCCACCTCACCACTGAGCCGTAAGACAAATGTGTAGGGAGACACAAAGTCCATAGGACACAGTCTTTGTAAGAGATTGAAGTGAACACTGCTTTTGGGTGCATTAAGGGGTTATCAATACTTCTGGCTTTATGAGGGCTCTTAAATTTTGTCTGAAAAACCAAAGGGCTGTGAGTAAGGGAGCTGTGTGGAAGGTGGGATCTGAAGTGTATTTTGGAAATTAATCATTACCCTCTTCCAAATTATAGAATTTTTAAGAAACAGAAGCTGTGGCCCTTTCCACTCTCTCCTGGCCTTTGGTGCTGCTCCTCTCTGCCTTTTCTCCATTCCAAGGCTTGAAACTGTTGCCTGGTGTGGCTCCTTCCTTTTTCCCCTTTGTCAAACCCTCTTCAAGGGAATAACATAAGAGAACTTGATCAGCCTACTCAGCCCTCCCAGCTGTGATGTGTGTGTGTATGCATACACAGGGTGGATGGGGAAGAGGCTGCTGATTGAAATACACTCCCCCTAAAAAGGGGAAGGGGGAGTGTGACACTTTTCTTCCATATTTAAGTGAAAATAAATAACATACCCTGCAGCTCTTCTCCCCTTTGCTTTCTTCTGGCTTAGGCAAAGGGCACCATAGGAGAAAGTGAAGTAATTCAGTATTGACTCCTCCTTTTTCCTTCCCCCTCTTCTACCCCTCCTCCCACTCCCAGGCCTGGGAGAATGGGACTGGGACATGCACTGAGTGTTGCACTTTTTTTTAGGTAGGGAGATAACGTTGAATGAGCCAGGAGGCCTAGAACTGGAGCCTAGTCCAGCAGGTACAATACCACCTTCCCGTCCAGCTCCCAAAGGAGATGTCCAGACACAGACTTTATGATTATTATATTTTTTTCAATGCTAGTGCTGGTCAGCCCTCAGCGTAACTTCAGTTTTCATGAAATAAACAGTGACTATATAAAATTCTACTTTTCTGAAACTGAAATCTGAGCTCAGGTGAAAGTCTTCTCCTTTCCCTAGAAGTTGAGCCTGTGTTCCATCAAGGTTTTCCAAGTGAGGGGAGCTGTGCTTGGGTCCTGCCTACAAGTCACAGCAGCACCACCTCACAGTGGGGGGTTTCAACTCGCAGAAGTCAAAAGCCTTAAGACAGTGGGTGACCCACACTTCCATAGAGGTCTGGCCTGCGGTGCTGAAACACAGGCAGATGTTGGCGCACCTGTCTCAGGTAGTTGAGGTCAATTCGGGCGAGGCAGAGGCCTGGCCCCTCGGAGCAGCGGGCCACGACTGTCCCCCAAGGGTCTACCACCATGCTGTGGCCATAACTTGTTCTCTTTTCATGGTGGCGTCCACACTGTGCTGCTGCCACTACATAGCACTGGGTTTCAATGGCACGGGCCCTCAGCAACACCTGAGGGGGAGATGAGAAACACACTCAAGAACATATAGCAGCTAGTAGGGAAGTGACAGGAAATGGACATTCTACCCATCATGACCATTCTGGTAATTGCCTAGGGATGACTTACTACATCACTCTATAACATAATACTCTGGGGAGTGAATTTTCCCACTAGGTGGGAAGAGGAAGAAGAACAACTTGTAAAGCCAAGGGGTGGGGAAAGAATGAAACGGTCCTTAATGTTTTGAAGAGGTGTCCTCTTACCTCCCAGTGGGCTGGGCCTGTAATACATCCAAAAGCTGAAGGGTAGGTAAGTATTTCTGCTCCAGCTTGAGCCAATGCCAGAGAGAGTTCAGGGAACCGAAGGTCATAGCAGATAGCTAGGCCAATCTGAAATGAAAAGCAGCATACTTAAGAGTCCCTGTCCAGTTTGTCACGGCATCTAGTATCTCCAAGATCCCTTTCCTTCAGGCTTTCCATCTTCTGTTACCACTCTGGTGTATTCCTATTCCCCTCCCTCTTCACCTTCATTCTCTCACAACTCCTACCTTGCCTGCTGGAGTGCTGACAGGTGACTCAAGACTGGGCCCAGGTATGGTAGAGTTGCTTTCACGCATAGGTCCCTGTCCTGGAATCTCTACATCACACAGATGCGTCTTCCTGTAAGTGGCCACTACTGATCCTAAGGTAAGAGGGAGAAGAAATGCTCATTGCTGGTGCTTTAGAAGCGAAGCTTAGCTCCTCTTCCTCCTAAGGAGGAGATAGTTTATAGGCTGAGAACAGAAGTACAAGCACCCCTAAACTTTGGGCCAAGGAAATAGAGAAATGAAACAGTTCTGAAGAATCCGAGCTTAGGTAGAAGAGCCTGGGAAGAGGCAGGCTAAAAGGTTATGTAGTCTCACCCTTGCTGTTCAGAAGCACATGACAATTGTAGATTTTCTGAGTCTGCTCCCAGTCTTGGCCACGCTCATGGAAACCACCCAAGGAGAGCCAGAGTCCACATTCCCTGGGGGGGAGGGGACACTGGCAACTCTTCTCCAGGCTCTACCCTCATCTGACAATTCAGGGACATGGGCCAGCAAAGATTTTACTCCCTCCCCATTCCCTGATACCTGGCAAGCTGGGTATAATCTTCCAAAAGGTTCCCACCCAGTGGCTCAGACAGGCGCAGTGTCTCTGCAGGGTCCCGTGCAATGAAGTCAAATGCCTCAGGCAGGAAAGCCAGGCAAGCACCCAGTCGGGCAGCCTCTCGAACCAGCTCAGCACATGTTTTAAAGTTCTGTTGTTTGTCTGGTGTCGATGTTACCTGGCACACAGCCACTAGGGGCTGTTCCCAGAAGGACGAAGAGCTAGCCATGGCTCTGGGCCTGTGGATGGCACAGGCAAGATTCTCAGATTTCTCTAACATGGAGAGACCCAACTTTAATGATGTGATCAAACCGGGAGGCAGAAAAACTGGACTTCCTTTTGATGATGGTCTTACAGGGAATACTAACCCTGGGCCAGTGGGGCTTATCTATCAAATATTCTGTGGATGGCCGATGCCTCCCACCACCCAGTTAATATTTATTGAGCATCTACTATGTGCCAGGCACTCAGGAAAAAACAAAACATGTTACCTGGCCTGGGCACAAAGTACTGAGATTCCACGTATCCGGAGTCCAGGACACAGACCCGACAGGAGCTGGTTGGTGATGAAGCCCAGCCTGAGGAAGGTGAGAAATCAGTACATCAAATCCCACTTCGAGCAATACATTTCTAGGGTTCTCAGATGTCTCCTTTCACTATGAGGCTGAATCAGGGCCCTGCCAGTAAAGGCACCACCAAATCTTCAAAAACATTTTTTACTGTAAGTACGGGCTATGAGATGAGATCACAAACTTGGAAGATGGAGGCGGCGACCATTTTCAGAGCCTGAGTATCTCGACTTTCAGTGATCTCAAAATAAACTGAATCCCTTTTCTTCTGCCAAACATTTCCGCAGTCCAAAAGTCACCTCGGGGAAACCTTAGTCTTCCCAAGGCTCTCTCGTTTGTGCGCTCGCAGTTTATTGACTCAAAGCACATCTCCCCGCCCCTTCCACCAGAATATCCGCGGGCCAGTTCACCCTCCCTAGCCCCCCAGCACCCCAAGGTGGGCAGGGGGCGCAGGACCAGACCCGAGGCCGAGCCCCACCCTCCGGGAACCCTCCTTCCCCGCCTCTCCTGGGGCGGGAATCTCTGCTGCACTAGTTAAAGCACTGCAGATGGAATTCACCGCAGCAGGAGGGACAGGGAGTAGGTCCTACATGAAAGTGCAGCCAAAACCATTCACAGGATCCGACCCGAACAGCTGCCAGGAGCCAGCGGCACCAGGGCGAGTGGGCGGTAACTCCCGGACCGGACGTGACGCAAGGGGCGGGGCTGCGGCGGCCCGGAAGCCCGGCAGGCGGCGAAGATGGCGGAGAACGGCGGTCGTACCGGCAAGAGCAGCGGGAGCGGCGCGGGGAAGGGGGCGGTGTCGGCCGAGCAGGTGAGGAGCCGAGAGCGCGCGGGAGGGCACTTGGCTGGGACTGGAGTCAGTGCGCGGCGGGGAGGGGGCCTGCGGCTTGTGCTGGCCTGTACTCCATTCCCACGTTGCTTGGCCACCCGGAGGGGAGGGTCTTTGGAGAAGCCAGCAGAGCCTCTAGGGAGAGTGGGCGGGTGGGTAGGTGAGAGCCACGCCCCCGGCTGCTGGGGAGTCTGGGCGCGGGGTATCTGGGAAGATGCCCAGGTCTGAGGGCAGACGGATCTTCGCTTTCCCCGCCGCTGCTCAGTACGCCGAACGCGATGTGGTTGTCCATGGCAGCTCGTAAAGAAGCGCGGGGGACTGGTCAGCGGGTTGGTTGTGTATGTAGTCAGTTACGTGATCCTGAAACCACGTTGACAGCCTCCGTCATTCTGCAGAGCCACGTGACTCAGATACGCCAACAGGCCAGGGTTCTACGCTATTGGATTCGGGAGTCGTTAGTGGATTGACTTTGTTTAGAGACCATCAACCCTCAGTTTCCTGACGTGGGGGAAATGTGACTTGACAAATTAATCAGAAGGCCCTTTGTGGCTTGAGAAGCGTGGGTTGCTAATATAAAGCAGGGCTAGTGTAATGAAAACTGTTAACACGTTCACGACAGGTCAGACCCGGGCGACTTGAACCACTGATGGTACATCCTGGACTGTCTCATGAGGCGGCTTTTAAAAATTATTTTTATTAGTAAAAAGACCGATAGGGGCTGGGCATTTAGCTCAGTGGTTAGAGCGCTTGCCTTGCAAGCACAAGGCCCTGAGTTCGATCCCCAGCACCAAAAAAAAAAAAAGATAATGGGGATTTAGCTCAGTGGTAGAGCACTTGCCTAGTAAGCGCAAGGCCCTGAGTTTAATCCCCAGCACTCCCCGAAAAAAAACAAAAAAACAAAAAAAACAAAAAAACTGATAAACTTGATGAGATTCGTTCGTGGCGCCTGGCAGACAGTCTTGCATGTATCACCAGTGGTTCAAGCCGGTGGGAACATGTTAAGCAAGTTACAGTATTTTAGCCATAGGTTCACTAATCAGTTATTTATTGAACAATTAACATAGGCAAAGGTATTTGTAAGGATTTCTAAGAACTCTCCTACAGTTGGGCATGGTGGCCCAGGACTATAATCCCAGCAGTCTGGGAGGCTGAGGCTGGGGGATCACAAGTTGGAGCCCAGCCTGGGCAATTTATTGATTTAGGGAGACTTTGTCTCAAAACATAAAAATTCTGGGCTTGGTGACACACACCTGTAGTTGCAGGACTTGGAAGGCTGAGGCAGGAGGATCACTAAGTTCAAGGCCAGCTCGAACTACATAGTGAGACCCCAGTCTCAAGAAACTAAAAATTTAAAAAAGGAAAAAAAGAAGCACTAGGGATATAGATTAGTATGAAGGCCCTGGTGGCATAAATATGATATGCAAAAAGCTAATTTGAGGCAGAAGCTATTTTTGTTTTTGTTTTGTTTTTGTTTTTGTGGCCACAGGGGTTTAACCCAGGGCCCCAAGCATGTTAGGCAAGTGTTCTGCCTACCACTGAGCTACATCCCCAGCCCAAAAGATAAGTTTCCTAAGAAAAGTATAAAGTGCCGTGGGATTTGGGGATGCGAGGAGGAGGTGGTTTATGACATAGTAAGGTAAAGGAACCTAATTTTTTTTTGTGGGTCTGCCATGTCCTAGGCCAGTGATGGCGAGCCTTTTAGAGCTTCAGTGATAACAAACAGCTGGCTGCTGCATACTTGCCATAGACTCGCCCCTACTGTACCTAAGCACTCTGCTGGATAGGAGGAAACGGGAAAATGAAACAGTCTTTGTGTTGCTCCCAGACTCATTTCAGAAAAGACAAACAGATTTGTGTCCCTTCTTTATGACAGCTAGAAGAGAGACTCCTAAGTAATGAAGAGGCTATGGGATTTTGCTGGTGAGTGGAAAGGGAAACATGGTATAACGGGATGGGTAAGAGCATTCTTATCCACTGGGCTCAGACCTCGTTTTGACTTCATTTCTGCTATTTAGTATTTATATGTGACCTCCTATGAGTTACTTCTCAGGTGTCCTAGCTGTGAAAACATAATAGCACCTACCTCATTACTGTATTTAGAGTGATATTAGGCAAGACGACTCTTGCAAACTTTTTTTCTATGCAAACTTTTGTACAGTGGTTAGAATACAGTATTAATAAATTCTAGTTAGCTTTTGTTTTTTAGAAGAGAAAATCCTTCAGCTCAATTCTAAAGGTTGAGAAAAATTAGTCAAGCAAAGAAAGTAGTAGAAGATTTTCTAGATA
This sequence comes from Hystrix cristata, assembly GCA_004026905.1. NCBI lineage: Eukaryota > Metazoa > Chordata > Mammalia > Rodentia > Hystricidae > Hystrix > Hystrix cristata. The sequence goes on from PVJO010001712.1 coordinate 67,489, forward strand.
GAGGTAATCATTTGTTCAGAAGCACTAAGGCATAAAACTGCCTGGCAGTTTGGAATGTAGGTAGACTTAAGATTTGAGGTGCATTGCAAGACTTGAATATGGAGGAAAAGGAACCTAAGAGGAATATAGATGTCCCTCAGGTTTCTGACTTAGTAGGTAGTAGTGCCATAGGGTATGTTGGAGGGGCAGCACTTCTGGGGAGAAAGATAAATTTATTTTAGGATTTTGATTTAAAAATAATTTTTTTAAAATTTATTTTAAAAAACTTGTCTCACCAAGTTGTCCAGACTGGGCTTAAACTTGTGTTCCTCCTGCCTCGGCCTCCCATGTATCTAGGATTATAGACATGTGCCACTGTGCCTGGCTTTGTTATAAATCACAATAGAAATTTAAATTAAAGACATAATTAGAGGATTAAGCTTTCATGGTAGAAAAAAACATGGTTGTAGATGAAAATCAACTTTCTGTAGTTTGTATAGAAAGTGAAAAAAGAAATTGAACAAGGGGTGGTAGGAAAAAAAGCTTTTTACAGAGATTGAGGCAATGTGATAACCGAGTATAAGACTGTTGCTTTTTGTTTTTTTATTTTGAGACATGCTGTGCAGTTCAGGCTGGCCTTGAACTCAAAGGGATCTTCCTGCCTCAGCCTCCCAAGTGCTGGGCTTACAAGAGTGCTCCACCATGCCCTGCCAGGGTTGTTGCTTGATTTATGTTCTCTGGCCTTTGTTTGTGTTCCAGAGAGAACACTGAGTGAAAAATACTTTTTTTTTTTAGTCACTGCTACAAATGTGAGCCACATTTGTCCTTTACAAATAAAATGGAAATGAGTAGTAACACATTGTGCTAGGTCCTTGGTTTTATCATTACATAATTACTGCCATTTGAAATGAGACTTGAATTTCACACGCTTTAGATAACTTGCCCAAAGTCAGTACCTGGAAGCAGGCCTTTTAATTGAGAGAATTGAGAATCAGACAAATGTATTTTTCCATTTATACCATGATTGTATTATAGCTAATTGAGCTGAGGCCTGAAAGATTGATGGATTTAAACAGGTGGGAGTGGAATAGAAAACAGGGAATAGAGTAGGCAGGGGGTAGTTGGGGAAAGCGTAGATTGACATAAAGCTTAGTAACTGGTTAGTACAGCTAAGTCATGGGGTAAAATGTAAGTAGTACATGGTCCTAGCCAGACATGATGGCACATGCCTGTAATCCCAGCACTGTGGGAGGCTGAGGCAGGAGGATCACGAGCTCTAGCCCAGTGGGGCAACTTAGTGAGACTCTTTCTCAAAATAAAAAATGGAGAGCCAGGCATGGTGCGTGCATGTAATCCCAGCACTCAGGAGGCTGAGGCAGGATGATTGCTGTGAGTTCGAGGCCAGCTGGGGATACATAGTGAGTTCAAGGTTAGTCTGGACTATACAGTGAGACCCTGTCTCAAAAAACAAAACAAAACAACAAGACAAAATCAAAATAAGAAATGGAAAAGAGTTGGGGATATAGCTCAGTGTAAAAGCTTTGGTTTCAATCCCTACTACCTAGTACTGCCAAAAAAAAAAAGAAAAACAGAGAAAAAAGAAAAAGTGGTCCTTACAGCATATTAAATAAGGTCTTTGAGTGTATGTATAGCAAAGAGTTTGGGACTTTTTAATGTAAGTACTGAGGAACTCACAAGGATATTTTGATATTAATGTTTTTAATCAATGTGGTAATATATTGTGGTATTAATGTTTTTCCTATTGTATAGAATAATACATGTTTACTTTAGGAAATGTCGAAAAAATAGGAAAAAGTACAAACTAGGAAATGAATCACCCATAATCCTACTTTCCAGTGGTAACTATTCGTACCATTTTGGAGTATACCCTTTGAAGGGTCTCCCATTTCTTTATGCCTTTGTATATATGTATGTGGATGAAAGGCAGTGTCTTAGTCCATTTGTTGTATCCATAACAGCATATCAGTGACTGGATGGCTGTAACTTCTGGAAGTTTGGGGGTTCCATGGGCACAGTGTCAGCATCTGGCCAGGGCATCATAACATGGTAGAAAGGGAAGGACAAGTGAGCCTTGTAGAAGGGAGAAGGTATGAGGGGTGGCCTTGCTGTATAATGAGTTAGCAGCAGTGTGTGAACGAATTTGAAGAGTCCAAAAATAAATCATTTAGAAGACTGCTGTAGTAGTTCTGACTAGAGGTTAGTGAAGGCCAGAACTAGGGTGATGTCAGACAGCCTGAGAGAAATTGCGAAGTATGCATTTTGCAGTTGGTGGTGTAAGGGTGTGTTCAGAGAAGAAATGAGATTGCTGGCACTAGCAGAAACAGGGAAGGCAAAAAGAGGAACAGTTCAAAGTGGGGTAAAAAATCATCAGTTTGGGGCTGGGGATTTAGCTCAGTGGTTAGAGTGCTTTCCTCTCAAGCACAAGGCCCTGAGTTCGATCCCTAGCATCCCCTCCCCCGCAAAAAAGATCTGTAATAATAGCAGTGAGACAGATATCTCTATTTTATTATAAAGAAATTCAGAGAAGTAACATTATGTGTGGTGGCACTTAGAAGGCTGAGGCAGGAGGATGGCTGCAAGTTTGAGGCCAGCCTGAACTACATAGCAAAAGCCTGTCTCCAAAAAATGAGGAGAAGAAAAGAAGAAAGAAGTAACTTGCTCATGGTCAGATTTTGAAGGCATTTTTGTCCGACACACAAGCTTCTTTCTCTAAGAGGGCTGGGGATGTGGCTTCCCTAACATATATGAGGTCCTAGAGTTGATGCCCAGCCCCTCAGAAAACAACAAAAACCCCTCTTCCCTTAACTGATAGAAGGTGTGGGTTTGCAGACAATTGCTAAAAGGTAGACATAGCTAAGAGTGCCACCTGGAGTAGTTAGGTATTAAAGTGAGAAGTACTATGAACAGAATCTTAGATCCATTGTAGGAGTAAGAGAGGAAGAAAAAGAAGTGTGGAGAGAGGACTCCTAATGGCTTTTAGTGGGTAGAGTCCAGGGATGTTGCTAAACATTGTAAAATGTACACTACAGCTCTGACAAAGAATAATCTGGCCCAGAATGTCAGTAGTACCAGTGTTGAGAAACCCTGTTCTATTGTATACTAGCTCCCTTTTATAAATGGAGGAAAAAGGGAAGTGACTCAGTCATATATCAAGTACAATAAAGGGCAAAACTGGGATTTGAACCCAGGTCAGAGTCTGAAGTTGGGGCTCTTTCCCCATACAGTGTTACCACTTAAAGAAAAAGAGTTTCAAGAAGCTAAAGCCTGAGAAAGGGTGACTGGATTATGCAATTATGGAGAAGGCCATTCAAGGCTTTTGGGGATCGTTTGATAACTAATAATAGTTTAGTACCTGTTAAATACAGAAGATAATTAAAAGCAATTTAAAGTGGGTTGGGAGTGAAGTAGAGGCAGTGAATATATAGTACTAAAAAGTTTGATGAAGAGAAGGGGTGAATGTTATTATTGGATGAAGTGCTAAAATCAAAAAGGTTTTTTTAGCTGGGCGTGGTGGCACATACCTATAATCCCAGCACTCGGGAGGCTGAGGCAGGGTCACCGTGAGTTCCAGCCCAGCCTGGGCTACATAGTGAGTTCAAAGCCTGCCTGAACTACATAGTGAGACCCTGTCTCAAAAAAACAAAAACCCCCCAAAAACAAAATAAAAAGTTTTCTTTGATAGAGAGTTGAGTATGTTTGTCATACGGAGGAAGGTTAATTAGTGAAGCAATATCTCAGGAAATGCTTTTCCAGATGCATTTGCTCAGAGCTCTCTGCTTACTCTGTTCTTTCATTGAATCCAGCAGGAATAATTGTCATGTAAAGTAAGAAGACCAAAGGACATTTTGGGGAAACGTAATGATTGCAGATTTTTTCCCCTTAAATTATCAAAATTATTTGATAGTGATAAAAAAGGAAAATAAAACAGAAACATAAGTCAAATAGAAAAACTTTGGTATTTATAAGAGATTCATATAAGGCAAACTAGGAGTAAGATATTAGTGGAAAATACACTATTTTGGAGTATTTCACTTTCAAATGCTCCCTTACTCTTGGAGTAGCTACCTATCATCTCCTTCTTCCCCCTTTTTCACCACTTTTAATAATTGTCTTTCTTAGTTAAAAAAAAAAGAAGATACACTATTTTTTCTTACTGTTTTTGTTTTCAGACAAGGTCTCACTGTGTAGCGCAAGCTGGCCTCCAATTTGGACCCTCCTGCCTCAGTTTCCAGAGTGCTGGGATTATGGGCATGTACTACCATGCATGCCTATCAAAAACAGATTTTTAAGAGTTAGATAAACCTGAGTACAAGTACTAGTTCTGTAGTTCACTGTTATTTTCACTAGCTCCCCACACTCCACCAGCCATAATCTTTTGGGGGAGGGGCAAACTGAGGATTGAACCTGGGGCCTTCACACTTAGCTACATCCCAGCCCTTTTTTTTTTTCTTTAATGGTTTGTTTGCTTGTTTTTTTGTTTTTTGAGACAGGGTCATGTACTTCAGGCTGGCCTTGAACTCACTATGTAGCCCAGAACTCATGGTGATCCTCCTGCCTAAGGAATGAGAGGAATTTAGAAAAGTATACCTGGTAGGGTGAAGATTCTACATGGATGGTAGGAGCAAATTACCCATGGTTTAAGACAATAAGAGTGCTGAGTTAAGATTGGAAGGAAGGACTGCTTGGGAGAAGTAAGCAGGGACCTGATCTACCCTGCCCCCACCATCACCCTCCACTTTTGCCCTCCTATCCATCCCTGTTACTGGGGACTGAACCCAGGGTTTTGGACTAAGCTACATCCCCAACCCTTTTTTATTTGAGACAGGGTCGTACTGAATTGCCCAGGCTGGCTTCGAACTTGGGATCCTGCTGCCTCAGCCTCCTGAGTGGCTGGAATGACAGGTACCATCACCCCTACAGAGGTCAGGTCTTTATAGGACTTGTTCACTGTGTGGAGGTGTTTGTGTTTTATCTCTTCAGCAAACACTGTCAGAAGTTTTTGGTTTAGTAGTAATGTGGTTAGATACATAATTTAGGTCACTTGTGCCACAGCAGGTGGGTGGATTGAAGGAGGCAAATCTGGAGGCTGCAGTAGCATAGCTGTGGTGGAAGTAGATGGATTTGAGGCAGTTTAAGCAGATGGATACAATTTAAGAGATTAATTGGTTGCGGATAGTGAGTCTAGGATGATTGATTCCAAGGTTTCTGGAGTTAATGTCCCAAATCTAAAAATTATTAACAGAAATAATAAAAGCTATCACTGAGCTACCACATTTTTTAATGGCTGTAAAATTTTTGTATATTATGCAAAGATATTTAACATTACTGCTGCTTATTACAGAAAAAATGGAAGGAACCTAAATGTCATAATGACTAGTTAAGCAGTTTAAAAATATATCAATAGGGTAAGAGATCTTTGTAGCATTGATTGATTGATTGATTGATTTTTTTTTTTTTTTGAGACAGAGTCTTGCCATGTAGCTAAGGCTGTCTTGAACTCACTATGTAGTCCAGGCTGGCCTTGAACTCGCAGCAGTCCTGCCTCAGCCTCCCGAGTGCTGGGATTAGACATGTGCCACCAGGTCCATCTTTTATAGCATATAAAAACTAAGAAATTCATGTCCTGTACAAAATTGTTTTTGTAATTTTTGAGAGTGTGAAGAGCTCTGTATAGTTGTAGGAGCTGAAGTTAGAATCCTTTTTTTTAAGAATCATTGTTAATTTAATTTAGTTGGATACTTTTTCAGTCATCTTACATAAGATGATGATTTAATAGGTTCCAGACAATCAACACTGACCTGTCCACCTCTGCTCAAACCAGACAATTTGAGAAAAATAGAAAGGGAAAGAGGTGGAGAATTAGGTCTAGCCATAGAGCAGAAGACTATTAGAGAAGTTGTATTTTAGAGGAAGAATGTAGGAATGGAGCATGTTCCTGCCTGTGCTCATTACCTAGCAGACCCCAGAGATGGCAGGTTAAAATTCACTTATTCTAGCCAGGTGTGATGTTGCACACCTGTAACCCGCAGCACCTGAAGGCTGAGGCAGGAGGATTGTGAGTTTGAGGCCAGCCTGGGATACACAGTGAGCCCTGTCTCAACATTAAACATGGTAGGGTTTATTTTGTTAACAGAGTTAGGTTGCAGTTAGCTGATTTTATTTTGGTATTTAATTAAAAGTTCATAGATCAGATAAGAAGAAACAGGGATTCATATTAGTGAGAATGCTGGCTGGGGTGTGTTTCAGTGGAAGAGCATATTTTGCATGCATGAGGCACTGGGTTTAAACCCTGTCACGCCCCCACCCCATGCTGAAGAAAGGTTGACATTTGAAAAAAATAAGTCCATTCCTGCTGGGTGTGGTAGGGCACACCTGTAATCCCACCACTCCCGAAATTCAGGCAGGAGGATTGCCACAAGTTTGAGGCCAGCCTGGGCTACACAGCAAGACCCTGTTTCAAAAAACAAAACCACCACCACCAGCAACAAAAACAACAGACAGGGGTTGGGGATTTAGCTCAGTGGTAAGAGTGCTTGCCCAGCACTCTGGGAGGCTGAGGCAAGAAGATCACCCTGAGTTTGAGGCCAGCCTGGGCTACATAGTGAGTTCAAAGCCACCCTGAACCAAAAGCAAGACCCTGTCTCAAAAAGAAACCAAAAAAAAATAGAACAAGAGTAAGGCCTTGGCTTTGCCCTTGTGGCTGTGTCACTGTTCTGTTCCGAGGCTCCACTGTTCATTTTAAATGCCCCAGGTGATCCAAACATGTAGTCAAGGCCGAGCGCCACAGAATTAAACGTCTGCCAGGAAGTGGCCGAGTTTGAAACCTGATCTTTTGTCTCTGAGCTTCCAATTTTTCTCTTCCTGCCAAACTTCCCTCTTTCCCATTTTCTTTCCATTATTGCATCTCCTACTTTTCATGATATTTCATTCCAGACAGTCATCAGAACCCCTTCTGGAAGTGAGGGTGGTGTTGGTACCTGGTCTGGTTTTCATACACTGTTCTTCTTTGCTCAGTTTCTGAAGAGCCAGGAGCTGGTAGTAATCACTTCTCTGGGCCTTTACAAATGTTACTTCTTAGGCTTCTTTAGCACTTATCTTCCCACTATTCCCAGCTTCTTATCCTTCAGGCTTTAGCTAAGACATCTGACCAGGTACAGTGGCACACACCCGTAATTCCTGCCACTTGAGAGTCTGAGGCAGGAGGATCAAGAGTTTGAGGCCAGCCTGGGCAACACAGTGAAACCCCATGTCAAAATAAAACATAAGTTGGTCGTGGTGGTGCACACCTGTAATCTCAGCACTTGGGAGGCTGAGACAGGAGGATTGCCTTGAGTTTGAGGTCATCTGGGCTATATAGTGCATTCAGGGCCAGCCTGACCTATATAGTGAGTGTCAAAACAACAACAACAACAACAAACTGGGTAGTTCTCCAGCCCCATTAATTTGCTTTCTTCTGTTTTGTTGCATTGTAGGACTTTGAATCCCAGGCCTTTTGCATGCTAGGCAAGTGCTCTGCACCTGAGCTACATCCCAGCCCTATATTATAAATGTTTTCCTCATAAAATTATAAGCTACAGAAAGCCAGAGGCCAAATCTATTTTGTTACATCCCCTGGTGCCTAGCAGATATCTCAGTAAGCACCTATTGTGGAATGCACTTCTAGACAGACCTAAGAAATTGCAAACTTGGGGTTGGGGATTTATCTCAAGTGGTAGAGCACTTGCCTAGCAAGTTCGGGACTCCTGAGTTTGATCCCCAGCACCCCTCCCTTGCACCAAAAAATAGAAATTGCAGACTTGTGTCCAACCACTTTTCCAAAATGGGGATCCACTGCTGCACCTTTGTGAAACTAGCCACCCTGTATACCATCTTTACTGTCTGTCATTTTCACTGTCTTGTCTCTCATCTCTCTTCCACCTAAGGTAATTGCTGGCTTCAACCGCCTTCGGCAAGAACAGCGGGGCCTGGCATCTAAAGCTGCTGAACTGGAGATGGAGTTGAATGAGCACAGGTGAGAAAGTCAGAGTGGTGCAAATGGTGGGACAGGTGGGTGGGCCATTTCGTAACAGAGGGGTACAGTAGAGGAAGTGAATTCTGAGGTCCTGTCTTGTCCTGCTCCAGCCTAGTGATCGACACACTGAAGGAGGTAGATGAAACTCGCAAGTGCTTCCGCATGGTTGGAGGTGTGCTGGTGGAGCGGACCGTCAAAGAGGTGCTGCCTGCTTTGGAGAATAACAAGGAGCAGGTGAGTGGGAATCCTGAGTAGAAATTTGGGGCAACCAAGGGATAATGAAGACAGGGAGGCTAGGGATTCCGGAAATACGGCGGAGGAGAGTCTGGGTAGAAACTCATGTTGAAGGTAGTAAGTAGCCTGTACTGTTCTCACTATACCAAGTCCAACTGCTTCGATGAGTTGCTGGCCATACCCTGCTTCTTGGGCTCTTTGATGTAGAGTTGGGTAGGGAGTTAGAGCAGTGTGGTCCATGGATACCTACATCAAAGTCACCTGAAGAATTAATTTATAATACAGCTTCCTTGGACCCACTGAATTAGAGCCTTGGGAATGCCATATGTAATGTTTTAAAAATAAGGAGCTGAGGTGATTCTTGTGACTATTAAAATTTATAAACAGCTGGGTTTGAGAAAGGGCTCACTTTTGTGTCTGGGTGAGGCTTAGAAATGTCATCTCCTTTATGTGCCTTAACCATATACTCCAGATGGGGGAGGAAGGGTCTGAAATTCTTATATAAGCCCTGCTGTTTGCTCTGTAGATACAGAAGATCATTGAGACACTGACCCAGCAGCTTCAGGCAAAGGGAAAAGAACTTAATGAATTCCGGGAAAAGCACAACATTCGTCTCATGGGGGAAGACGAGAAGCCAGCAGCCAAGGAGAACTCGGAAGGGGCTGGGGCTAAGGCCAGCTCAGCTGGAGTGCTGGTCTCCTAGAGACCAGGCCCCTGCAGTTTTTTCTACCCCGACTCCCACTTCTAATTTCTCTTTATTATTATTATTTTCTCTGCTATTGTAATATTTTTTTGTTGTTAATTAAATGTTTTGGTCAGAATACTTAGCCGTAGCCTGAGACTTTATTCCAATTCAAGGGTGGAAATCATTCAAAGGCAAAGGACAGCATGTGATTTGTGGCTTTTACCATCAGGTAAAAAGCTTACAGTATCAGAAAGGACCCATACTTCGTCCTTTTCCTTGCAGACAAAGATGTTTCTACTTATTTACTGCCCTCCCCTCCCCCCAACAAAGGATTCAAAGACAAATGCTGACTCTCAGATTGCAATTTAATAAGCCTTTGAAGCGAGGCAGACAGCTCTGATGATAATGCTTTATGGCACTGTTTAGATAAAGAGATCCAGGGTGCAAACCTGTGGGCTGGCTGTCCTGCCATCCTCTCCAAAACCCCCGAGCAGGTAAAGCTGATCATTCCAGAGGCAGGTGCGATGGCCCACACGTTTTAGCCCACGGTCTGCAGAGGGAAAGTGGAACCACAGAGAAGGAGACTTGCCTGTTGAGGATGGGCAGAGGGTAGTTATTGAGGCAGGAGCATTTTGTTACCCATGGACTCTTAACCAAATGCTTGCCCATTATATTTCTCCTCACTCGGCTTGTGGGTGTCTTCAAATATTTATTATTTTATGTACTCCTTCAACTCCTGTCAACTAATTAGTCTTCCTTCCTGTCATGCCATTACTCCATCCTTTTTCCGTGGTCTTTAGATTCTCCTGTCTCCACCCTGCCACCTGCCACCCTCAACCATTAGTTCAGCTCTCACGGGTGTCATAGATGTAGAGGTCACTGCAGATGGTGTCTCTAGCTCTGGTCAGACTTTCTCCACCAAACAGCACAGCAAAGGGCCCCACCACAGAACAGGAGTGATGCCGCAGTCCCCGGGGCCCCTGTTGGGACCCCTGCCCGTGGCTCACAAGCCTTGCAAGCTGTTCCGTCAAATGAGGGGCAACAGGTGGCTGCTCCTTGGGAGAGAAAGAAGGAACTGTCTGAAGGAATTTGGGCGTCACAATTTTAGCTCTTTTCATCCTAAGCAGGATGTGAGCAGATAATACCTTAATCTTCCCATGACTCCACTCCCCAGCTACTTCTGGTTCAGCTGAATTGCAGCCCCCAAAAAGCAAAAGCTGATGACGTGGGTGGAGCCCAGGAGTTTGGAACAGGGCAGCGCAGTGACCCGAGCGAGAGGCTGTGCGGCAGCCTTCTTCCTTGTAGCTGTGGATAGGGAGAAATGCAGGCCTGAGGTGGGGCTTCCTGGAAAATATGTTGTACTGCTTTTTGTCCCATTTCCTTTGCCAAGGAGAGAACGGAGGCCAGGGGCAGACCCCTGGGAAACTAATACCGTAGACAAGAGCTCAGCTGCCTTAGGAAGATTGTGGGAGAGGGTGCTCGTGTGGGCATGTGGCTAAATTACCCGAGGAGGAGTTTGTTGAGCTTTCGTTTTTCCAGGGTTTGGAAAGAAAGACGACTTAAGGTTTGGGGGGAGGGGTGTCATACCAATAGGTGCGGGCGCCAGGGTCCAGCTTCAACGCGTAGATGCTTCCATAGCGTCGCTGAGTGCGCACCCCGCCCTCTCGGCCGGCCACCCGCAGCTCCCGGTCTGAGAGGCGAGTGCACGTGTGACTGCTGAGACCAGCAGGGGGACAGCTACCAGCGGCCGCTTTCCACTCCTCCCACACTCCACGCTCCACGTCCAGCGCGGCCACAGTGGCCAGGCGCCGCGACCCGTCCCAGCCGCCCACGACGCAGAGCCAGCGGCCGCCCACGGGTGCCGCGTCGTGGTGACTGCGCGGGGCACTGCCCCGGGCTCCCAAGAGCACGGCCTGGCGCCCCGCCGGGTCGAAGACCACCGTGTCCCTGCTGGGCGAAGCCGCTCCACCCGCAAGGAGCCCCCCCACCAGATAGAACCGTCCCCCCAGTTCGGTGCAGGAATGAAAGGCCCGCGCCAGAAGCGCATCGCACGCCACCGGCCGCCAGGTCCAGCCCGAGCTCCCAGCCCGACCTCTGGGCGCCACGGCCGCCGCCATGGGCCCAGGGGCGGGCAGCGCCCCCCTCTCCGACACCAGGCCAAGTCCCCACCTCCAGCCGCCGCCCGCGCTCCGCCGTCGCCTAGCGACCACTGCGGCTACTGCTGCGCGACTGCTGCAAACCATAGTCGCAAAGCGCCGGTTACCGTGGAGACCAGAACCTGGCCGCTCCCTGGGGTTAGACAGTGACGTTGCTCTGGCGACAGGAGACGCGCACGGTCAGGAAGCATCCTGAAAGGTCGCTAACCTCAGAAAGTCAGGGAGCAAACAGTTCTTTGAAGAACCTCTGTAGCTGCACCTGCCAGCTGACGTGGGATTAGGACACTAGAGAGGCAGGTGTTGCTCCATGGCAGCGGCCGGATCTTCTCAACTTCAGGGTTTCTGATTCGAACTGGCTTCCCAAAGGTGAGGGAGGAAGAAGTCCAGAGGGTGAGGAAATGAAAGTGGAGTCGGAGCTCTTGGGCTGTAGTTCCAGCTATTTCCCCTGACTCTCTAGGCCTCCTCGGTGTCCTCATTTATAAAATGTGCTGTTAGTTTACCCAGTACGTATCTAGACCATTCCATGGTAAAGCGTGGGCGAGTTCTGGCCACTAGAGGGTAGTAGAACCCAGTCTCTCAGGGTGCAGTCACTCACGGACACACACACACACACACACACACACACACACACACACACACAGTGTTGGGAGTGAGAACGGGAATAGAATTGTGTGCATGCCTGCAGGTGTGCTTCGCTGAGTTGGGATGGGCGGGGTGGGGGGATACCTCCTGAGGCATACTTGAGGCTTGGACAACTTCTCACCACTGTACCTAGAAAGGGGAACTGTTTCATCTTGCCTCATCAGGCTCATACAATGCAAGGAAACTGAGGCACTGTGGCACCTGGAACTCAGGATTGATGACAGGGAGTTTCTCCTGATAAGATCCCTGGAAAAGCTGCCCAGCCTCAGAAGCTGGCTGGGGGTAAAATGAGGGAGGAGTGAGAAAAACAGACTCCTGCCCCTCCCTTATACCTTCCTTTTGTTTAACCAGGTCCCTGGACTTCTTAACTCTGTCCTTCTAGGACCCAGTGAAGAGTGTCAAAGCCCAGATCCAAGCTAACTCATTCAGCTGCAGGAAGAAATGCAGATTTCTACTCCTGGTCCAACTGTGGTGAGACAGAAATAGGATCTGTGGCCCCCAGGGCTGGGTTATCAGTAGAAATGATGGCTGCTACTTTTGCCTCTGGTTTCTATACCTCAACTTGCTCCTCATTATGCCTGAGAAATTGAGGTTGTAGAGAAGGGCCAAGGCTTCAGCGAGGGTGGGCATGTGATTCAGGGGGCTGACAGTATAGCAGGGCTTTTCGCTCCTGACCCCAACTTTTGGTTGTCAGAGAACACAGCATGGGGAGGGTGTGGGCAGGAAGGCACAGTTAAACAAGAAGGTTAACAGAACCTGTTACCCACCGGTATCTAAAAGCTGAGATTCAACATTGCTTTGAGATTCTCTGCCCACCCAGCTATAATTTTCCTTGGTATTCCATGACCATGGTAAAAATCCCTTAAGCAAACTAACTAACTAACTTCTAATATCCTTGGCTGAAATCTGAAAGCCAGTTTTCTCCCTAAGGCTCTTCACTGGCTCACCTCCCAACAGCTGGACCCAGATCTGACACACTCCTAATATTAGGCAAGGAGTTAAGGGGGTGGGGTCATTTTGCTTCAACTTGATTGGCCTATAGGCCCATTTTAGGCTCTTGCTTTTGCCTGTCTTTGGCTGTTCTACCAGAGTCTTATTTTCTGCCTCTCCTCGGGGAGAAATAGGAACTCCCCACCCCAGGGGGCTTTTAGCTTCTCTCTCCCAGCTTTGTGTTTCTTTTCCTCCCCGCTTCCACCGTGACTCAGAGTGCTTAGCAGTAGGAATCTCCTTTGAAAATGGAGCCTGAAACTCATATACTCCCCTGGCTGTACCCCCTCCAGTTCTGTGCCTCCTCCAGGCCCACCTAGTAGGGACAGGTGTCTGTCTGTTGCTGTGCCAACCCTAGACCCAGGGAGAGGAGCTTCCTAGGACTCCTACCTCTTCTGGTTAGTTTGAACCAAGGCCATATTTTGGAGAAGTCAGAAAAGAAAACAGAAAGTGGAAGATGGGGTTGGGAGAGAAAACCAGCGAATCTGTACTTGTGTGACACATATTTTACATCCCAGGACAGCATCTGAAGTGGTCTATAGTGACCCCATCAGTGATATGCAAGCCAAAAGAGAATTGGGGTGGGGTGGGGGAAGAAGGGCTCCTGGCTCTCTGAGCTTTCATCTGCAAATAATATCCATAATATCCAGATATCACCTCTGTCCAGGAGTAGGTGTGGGAGAAGAGCATCTTAAATGTCTCATAATCCTGACATGATTCTAGGAGTTTGGCCTAAATTGACTGTCTTTAGCAAGCCAGGATCCCTAGAGCTCAGGTTCCCAGCCTCAGATGTTTGTCCCAGCTCCAAATCCATGCCTCTTTGCCTAAAATACTCACAAAGGCCCATTTTCCGACCATGGAATCATCACTGGTTCTTAGCATTGTTCATTACACACAGAGAGACAACACTTGTACCAAGGGGCCTTAGTTACATTCTCAAAACTCCCACAATTCCCTCTACTTATATCCCCTGTCCTTCAGGCCCTCTCTCTAGCTCTTCTATTGTTGCCCTCTGACCCTTCTGCACTTTTTCCTGTAGCTCATTCTGGGTACTTGACTTCCTGACTGCATGCCATCTTGGCCCCAATTTTAACTCTTTGCTCTTGCTCAGCTGGAATAAGGACATGCACAAACAAAAGGACAGAGGAGTGACCAAGAAAAGAAATAGCAAGAGGCCAGATCTTGTGAGCCCCTTTGATGGGATGTGAGCTAGAAAGTCTGAGAACAAGGTGGAATTGTAAGCAGGCTTGAGTGGAGGGAAGTAGGGATCGATGGGTTAGAGAATGATGGAGAGGGTATAAGGATGGGAGGACCTTGTATTGTTGAGAGACTTGGAAAGTTTGAGCAGGATGGTATCACTGGGTCATTGTTGAGTGAGGAACTGGGGGCAGAAGTGAGAAGTACCTAAGTGATCCCAGCAGCAGGCAAATCAGCATCCAGAAATGTGTCTTCAAGTCTTTTACTCTCTGGTTCAGATTTCATCTCACCCACTTTATTACTTTGAATTTCCCCTCTTTAATAACTCTATGTGCCTAGCAAGCACAAGGCCCTGAGTTCAATTCCCCGCACCAAAAAAAAAAAAAAAAAAAAAAACAAAACAAAACAAAAAAACCCTCTTTATGTATCTGTATCTCCCACTAGAAATTTTTTCTTTATTATTATTATTAGAGTTTTGTTTGTTTGTTGTTGTTGTTTTTTGTTTTTTGAGACGGGCTCTCACTGTGTAGTACAGGATGTCCTTGAACTCACTATTCAGCCCAAGCTGGCCTCCAACTTGTGGTGATCCTCTTGCCTCAGCCTCCCAGGTGCTTAGATTACAGGTGTGTGCCACCACAACTGGCTTAATATTTAAAAAAAAAAAAACTTTTGTGCATGTTTTGAGACAGGGTCTTGCTTTACAGTTCAGGTTGACCTCACACTCACCATGTAGCTCAGACTGGCCTTGAACTCGAGGAGATCCTCCTGCCCAGCCCTCCAAGTGCTGGGATTTACAGGCATGCACCATCACGCCCCACTTCAAAATAAAAAAAAAATTGGGGATGGTTTGCTGGGCCATCCCCAATTCAAACTCAGGGCCTTGTGCTTGCTAGGCAAGCACTGTATACCACTGAGCTAAATCTCCAGGCCTCTGGGCTACATAGTGAGTTCAAGGCCAGCCTGGACTACCTAGAGAGACCCTGTCTCAAAAAAATGGGGTATGAATGATATCTCGAGGGAGTAGGGGTGTTCAGATGCTCAAAAGGGAGTCAGGGCTTGCTCCACATGGCTTCCACTCGCTACTGCTCACATAGACCAAGACTTGCCACCTCTCTCAGCTCACAGGCTGTGCCCGGCTGTCTCTGGGACTGAAAACCAGTTTGGGGCAGGGTCCAAAGTCTCTGGGTGCAGGGAGCAAAGCCAAGATCTTGCCCTACTGCAGCAGAGCCTCGGGTGGGGATGGTGGGGGTCGGAGGCTGGGACCGGGGATCTGACCCCTGCTTCTCCAAGTCCAGGTGGAGGGAGAGTCTGGAACCCCTGGGGCTGGGGCTCCTCTACAGACCACCGTGTCCTGGCCTCCAGCTGAGGCAACTGCACTATGTGCTGAGCACTGATGGTGGAAACAGGGTCGTGTTGCAGATCTGGTGACTTTGGGGTCCTGTAGGGAGAGGAAAGAGGAAATTACAGCTTACAAGATGGAGACAGATACACGCTCGTAACATACAGAAGAATTATGCTAACAACCTTCAACAGAAAATCTGCTCCCATGTGACAAGAATGCCAAGGTCTCTCCTCCCCACTTCCCACTTCTTGCTTGTGTCCTCTCAGCTTCTGCCCTCTTCTGTAAGGTCCCATGATGGAGGCTGAAGCTCAGGCCAGGACGTGGCCGTCTCTGTCCTGGGGAGGAGCCATGTGGTCAGCGTGCGAGCTGGGTGCCTGCAGACTGGGGTGCGAGAAACTCTAGAGCTCTGGCATCACCGCAAGTGTCTCTGATGGCGCAGGCTGTGCGGCCAGCCTTCCATATGGCCTGACAGGTTGCTCTCTCTATGGCTGGGTGTGGGGACAGGGTCAGTGAAGAGGACCACCTGGGACCCTCCCAGAATCCACTCTCACCAGATTTGCAGGACCTTTGTCCTGCCCCCTCCTCACTGCAGCGCCTTCTACTGCACTGTCGCCACTGGAAGACTGAGTTCCGTGAGGGCTCCTACGCTTACCCTGTACTAGCCGGCACCTATGTCGAGAGCCTTTTTAATTTTTCTTCCCAGTACAGATATTGAACCCAGAGCCTTCACCCTGTGCTATATTTCCAGCCTTTTAAAATTTTTTTTTATGTTTTGAGACAGGGTCTCACTAAGTTGCTAAATTGCCCTGGCTAAGCTTCAACTTGCAACACTCCTGCCTCAGCCTGTTAGGGTTCTGGGATTACAACCGTATGCCACTGCACCTGGCTTCCAAGAGCTTGCTAAAGGTGCCAGCCCATCCAGAGATGTGGAATGAAATAATAAAGGCATTTGTCTCATAGCTATGCTTTGCTCCCTGCCTTTGTGGGAGTGTTTATAGAACCTTGCTGAGTGCAAGGAGGTGGGACTCTGCACACAACTGGCCCTATGGAGAAGTAGGGCCCGACTCTGCCTTGCCTCACATGCAGCCTCCTTTCTCCCTGGGTGGTTCACCGCAGCTTTAGAGCCCTTGAGGTTGGGGGGATCCTGCAAGGCAACCAGGAAATGTAGCTGTTGGTGAAGGATGGGGCTGGCTATCCAGGAAGCAGCAGATAAGAACAACACAGCACATGGCAGTGTCTAGATGGAAAACCCTGGAAAGCATGATGCCACCATCCCAGTGCTGGGCTCGGCAAAACTGCCCCTGGAGAGGAGTGACAGTAGCTGTGAGCGGAGGAGAAGCAGCGGTGCCCCTGTGTCCAACATGGGGTCTCTCCCCACACCTCCAGGGGCTGCCGACCTCAGGAGGAGCAGGAGGCGTGAGTTTGAGGCTGCTACCTGCAATAGTTTCTGTCCTGGGACAGGATCAAGTCCTGTGTTAGTAATCATCCTCCACACCAGTGAGCTCCTCAATGCCTTTCTGTACAGCTGGTGCGGAACCAGGCCAAGGAGCAGACCAGGAAGAGTTTACTCCACCGAGACAAAGCTGTGCAGAAATGGGCTGCACAATCCACACTCATGCTTTTACCTACTTGCATTCTCATTTATTATTCATCCTCCTCTCTCCCAAAGCCCAAGGGTCTCCCCTCAGCCTCTGACTCTTCTTTGACCTGGGATTTCCCTGCAGACAAACAGGATACTGTTCACCCAGGAGCTCTCTGTCTCCCCTGACCCATCCTCCTCACACCCCACCCTAGCCCTTCCACCTTGACCCACTCCCTCCTGCCTCCCCCCCCACTCCATCTGACCCTCACTCTCACTCTTCTCCCCCACACCGCCCCGCCCATCCTTGTCGCTCCCTGACTCACCTCAGGTCCCACTGACACAAACAGAAATTTCAGCACAACCCACTCCAACCGGTTTGGCTTAGGTGTACAGCCTGTCATGGGGACAGAGACAGGTTTAAGCGGATGCTTGGACATACAGTACGCAGTTAATGAACAGCCACAGTTACACGGACAGCTCTGCATACACGCGCATGTACACACGGAGACACGTAGACGATGCATGAAGGTGGGAATAGTGTGTTACAGATGTTTTTGCGTCTCTCTTCCTCTGACCGGGGGCAGGGACTGTACGTTATACGTCTCTGTTACCTCCCTTGAGCCTGACACTGAAGTACTCACTAAACATCTGTTGAGGGACAGTGATGTGACTCAGAGACAGTGCTTACCTAGCGCACACGAAGCCCTCGGTTTAATCCCCAGTACCTCAAAAGAAAGCAAAGTCTGCTGAATGAATGCATGCACACAGGGTTGCACGCAGCAATGCCACGAAGACAAAAACACACGCTAAAGATGCCATCCTGCTTGAATTGTTCCAATTCTTAGGGCCCAGAATGTGGGTGGGAGGAGGATAGGTGGTGAGGCATGAGGGGAATGGGGATTCAATGTAGAAGAAAAAACTGAATCCGGGATACAAAGCGCTGATCTCAAAAATCTAGAAGCCATGTTTTCTTCCAGTCCCTGCTCTGGAACGTGACTTCCCTGGGCTTCACCCAGAAGCAGGTAAGAAAGGCCCATGTCTGAGACATAATCCCCAGGAACGTGGCCCTTGTGAGACACTGTACAGGGTTGGGGGCCAAGGGGACAGAGTTCTGGGATGGATGTTCTCTAGATGAGGACAGAGGTCTCAGTTGAAGGCCTGGGTGTCCCCCTGCAGAGAAACTCCTGTGCTCTCCCTCAGGCCCTGTGGCATCCCCCTGAGCCCCCACTTCAAGGCTGCTTCTAGGCTTTATTGGGGCGTGAAGATAACCAGGAGGACATGGGCAGCTCCTTGCCTTACACTCCCTGTGGGAAGTTCTGCCTCCCTTCAGTGCCCCACATGGCTGAAGTTGGGGTGAGTGTCTAGGAGGCCCTGTGTGGGCTCTGAGACGTCCTGCATGGAGTACTTTGGAAGGAGGAGCACGTTGAATAGACAGGCTACAAGAGCCTGGAAAGCCAGCTTGTGATCTAAATGCTTTCCCATCCCCATGCCTCAGTTTCTCCTGTAGTTTCCTGTACCTGGAGGGGAGAATCCGTGGGAAGGAAAAGAGCTCCTCTGAAAGCAGGTGATAGGATCCAAGGTGTGATAATTATAATTATAACACAGGATGTTTGCCCTCCCCTTCCCACCGGCCTTACCCCACCCCACCACACTGGATCCCAGAGCAGCATCGGGGTGGGGCTGTCCCCCGGCACAGGTGGAGGCCTGAGTCTTGAAGAGGGGAGGGGGTTTGCCAAGGTGGAGGTGGAGAGAAACTGGGGAGTGCTGGCATGCAGCCTGCAGGAAACAGTCCTCAAACAAGAGGTCACTGCTGTGGTCCTTGCTGAGAGCTGCAATCTAGAGCCAGGGACTGTGTTACAGTCCAGAGGCCAACATCCAGATCACAGCACAGGCTCAACACAGGGACTCGTGGTTGGTCAGACTTTCTGCTTCCTGATCCTACCTCACTGCCTTCTCCACACTGCTGCTTATTTATTCAGCAATGCAGGCCAACAAAAATGCCTTCAGTCCCCATTATGTGCTGTGAACTGTCCTAGCATCGGTGACTGAGCCCAACTTTCAAGGAGTTCACAGACTACAGCTCTCCTCCTGTCCCTCAGTTTAGCATATTTACTGAATCCCTGGCACACAGCAGGCTTCAATCAATGTTTCTTGAATTAAAGCTTACAATTTACTTAAGGAGATAAGATGTGCACAAATTACGAGTACATAAGCTATAATAAAAGGGCGAGCAAAGACTGAGGAAGAAGAGAAGAGGGAAAGATTAATTTTGGGTGGGAGGAGCTGAGAAGGCTTCAGGAGAGACATGGTATTTGAGGTCACTTTTGAGAGATTAATAAGATTTGACAGGTAAGTGACTGGAGGTGTAGCCTAGTTGCAGAGCTTACATGCATAAGACCTTTGGTTCCACCGCCATTAACAAAAAAGATTTGCCTGTAATCCTAGCACTGGGGAGGCTGAGGCAGGAGGATCACTGTGACTTTGAGGCCAACCCGGGTTACTTAGTGAATTCAAGACTGGTCTGAACTACATAGTGAGACCCTGTCTCAAAAAAAAAAAAATTTACAGGTAGAGTTGGTGGGGTACTAGAAAATATTGTGCATGAAATGACTTCCCCTGCCTCCTTACTGTCGTCGTGTGTGTGTGTTTGTGTGTGTGTATAAGATTCCAGTTGAATCTTATACCCAGCCCTTTGTTTTTTTTTTTCATTTTCAGACAGGATCTTGCTAAATTGCTTGGATTGAGCATCCTGCCTCAGCCTCCCAGAGTGCTGGGATTACAGGTGTGACCATGCACCTGGTCCCAGCCCATCTTCCATCCTGATTCCTCCTTCCTGTCTCTCTCCAGACAGAAGGACCCTGCTATAAGATTTTTTTTTCCCGCTGTGAGATTTTAATCCACATTTTTTTCTTCTTTCATGTCGATCTCTACATTTACCTGTTTTGTTTTGTTGGTCTCAGTCTTCCAGTGAGCTTGCTCCTCCCCTTCACTAAATTTTCAGGGGATTCACGACATGCCCCCTTCCCCTGGTGATCACAGATAGGCCAGTAGGGTTCTGTGTCACCTCATGGTCACCTATACACATACAAAATGGAAGCAGGTGAGCAGACAATACGAGTATGCTGACAGGAGCAGGCGGACAGAGTATTCGAGATTGAGGCTGTCCTCGCAATGTCCAGACATGTGTTCTTCCCTATGCCTGTGGGATAAAATGGAGAAGATAGCCATGGAGAGGCTAGAAGAGACCACCCTCCCCATGCGAGTTGTGCTGATGCACTTTTGGGGCTCCCGGCCAGGTATCTAGGTGCTGAAGTGAGATGCCCCTGAGAAGGAAGCCAGGCGTCTCTGTATGGGGTGAATTCCTTGGTCAGTCTCTAGCTTCTCTGCACAGCATAGAGGTGAGGCCAGGGCAGGTCACTTAGGTTCTTTCTCAGGGGGCTTTGAACTAGTTCCCTGCCTCAGGGACAGAAATGTCTGAGCAAACCATGATCCTAAGATTTGTATTTGTTCTAGCTGGATGTGGTGGCACAGGTTTGTAATCCCAGCACTTGGAAGGCTGAAGCAGGAGGATTGCCACAAGTTCAAGGCCAGTCGGGACTATGTATCAAGACCCTGTCTCAAGAAAAAAAAGAAAAAAAAAGAAAAGATTTGTGTGTCCTCTGGAAAGTCCCCTTCCCTTGAGGGGTCTATTTCCCTTCTGAAGAATGCAGTCTATGGGCCAGCAGACAGAAGGATCCTCCTTCATGTTGTGGCTCCAGAGCTGAGTCCCTGCAGAAATTTGGGAAACTCGGCAAGGTCTCCAGCCAGGCTGCACATGAGCACCTTGCTTCTATTCATCCTGGCCAGGCTTGGGGCCTCCTTCCCAGAGACTGCCTGTCCTCCCTGCCCCTGCCCTTGACACTGCCTTCGCAGCCCCTTCCACACACTTGCAGGTAAAGCCCCGAGCTGAGGATGGGATCCCACCGCCCCCACCCAGGTCCTTCCTCCTCCCCTCTCTCCCTGGCGCCCATTAGCCAGCCCAGGCCGTGGGGGCGGTGGCTGCCGAGTCTCCGTGCCAGGCCCAGCCCCCAGAGACGCACCTGTTCTGACCTGCTGAGCAGGTTCCCAGGTTTCTGCCGTCGTTGTTGGCCACGGCGTGGGAAGCAGCTCTGGGGGAGCTCGGAGCTCCCGATCACGATCACGGCTTCTGGGGTAGCCACGGCTGGGTGGGTAGAGCGGGGCTGGGTCCCCTAGCGGAGACCCAAGTGCAACAGGCAGGTACCTCAGCACCTCGGGACTCCACGGCTTTCCTGCCTTCTGGGTCTGTGCCTCCTCCAGCTCTAGAGCCGGCTCCCAGGGAGAACTTGGTGGAACTTCAGAAACGCTGGGCAGGTCTCCTTCCAACCAATGCCCCTGTCCCTGGGAGCCGAGATGTGGGGGCCGGAAGCCTGGCTGCTGCTGCTGCTGCTCCTGGCATCATTCACAGGTAGGACTTGCCTGAATCATCAGGACCCTGGCTTCCGCGCTTAGCCTGGCACCGCCACGCACACACAAACACATAAACACGCACTTGCTCACGCATGCACACAGACATCCTCTTTCCTCAGATTCGGGATGGAAGAGCCAACGTCTCCCATCCCAGGTGCCAGCAGTACCCCCAGAGGAGCCAGTTGTGTTTCTTCCCCTTCAGGTCCCCTCTTGGCCCCCAGGCAGGTCACCATGTCTGGGGTGGCTGACCTCCTCTGCCAAAGCCTGAGGTGTCTGGGTGGGGGTAGACATGGGGACCCAGGGCAAGTGGGCAAGGGGGTGGAACTGGTGAGGGCCGTGCTCACCCCCGGGCTTCCCAGAGGTGCCTCGGCCTGTGCCAGGGTTCCCGGGCTGCTGCTGAGGGTGACGGCTGACTCAGGGCTGAGCTGGCCTCGGCAGTCGTGGGGTAGGGAGCCTGATGTCCCAGGAGAGGATGGGGCATTCCTTTCTCCTTCTCTTCTCTTTAGGATCATCTAGGGTACCAGAACTGGAGTGCCTGTTGAGGACTAGGGGGAAGCTGTGAACTCTTATGTGGCCCCTCTCTTTCCCTGGGCGCACACACTGTTAGGTGCCAGGGCAGCAGAGAGGGGACCGGGGAAGGGGGCTTCATGAATAGGGTGTGGTCCCTTTTGTTCATTCCTTGTCCCTCATTTCCTCAATCAGATGCCTGTACTACTCTGAACTTCCTGCTTGTCTAACATACATGGAGCAGATATAAATGACAGGAATGTATACTCTTCAGAGAGGGGGTCTCTGGGGGGTGCGTGTATGCGGACGGTGAGACCACAGTGGGATGCCAGAGGCTATTCGCAGAGTAATGAAAACTGAGAATCTTTCCTTTTGGGAAGATGGGTTGTGTGGACAGGACGGTTGGATCCTCAGCCTCAGACGCAGAAGCGAGGGAGCTTTGGCTGTCCAGCAGCCACTGGCCACAATTCCCCCTCCCCCCACCCCCAGCTGAAGCCCTCAGGAAGAGAACAAGGCCAGGGCAGCTGGGTTGGTGGGGCTGAGGGCTGTGCTCACTCTGGTCTCACAGTGGAAGGATCACTGACCCAGCCCCTCGTCTCAGGACACTGAGCTCCGACCCCTGCCATCCCCACCAGCCGTTACCCTGCATCTTAATTCCCATCTTCCAAACAGCCCTTCTCCCTTGCTTAAGCCAAGAAGGTGGGGCCTGGTGGCTGGGGCCAGAAAACCCAGCAGGCACTTTCCCGTAGGATCTACCCACACCTGAGGAATGGAGTCATGCTGTCTCAGGACTTGGAAAGGATCAAAGAGATCACCACTCCAACTTCTTCACTTTACAGATGGCAAAACAGAGAGATAGGCAGGCGAGATCTGCAAGATTGCCCACATTAGAAGCGTAATCAGGATTAGTGTCTTGGTCTCCTGATTCTTCGTTGTAGGCACACTGGGTCCAGTCCAGGTACTAGATGCTGGTAAAGGAGACATGATTGCTACCTTCCTTCTCCATAAAGCAAAGCAGTTCTTTCCAAGAGAAGCCCCCAGGGAAGGGGAAAGGAGCCCCCTTCTGGTAAGGAAGTTACCACTGACCTCCCAGTGCCTGACTGAGAGGAGCTGTGTGAGGGAGGAAGCCTGGCTTCTCAGGATTCTGGTACCTAGGAAGAGACCACTTGGCAGTTACTGTGTTACTGCACAGGGCCAAAGGTTGCTTTCAGAGCTGGGGATAAGGTTGGACCATACCTTCCTAGGTCCAGGATCAGATGGCCCAACCTCTATTGCCACCTCCACTCTGGCTCTTCTGAATGTGGGCATCTCCTTAGGGGCCCTGGAGCCTGGAATGTTTTACATTTCTGAAAAATCCTTGGACTGAACAGTCAGTACTTGGATTCTGATCCCATTTCTGCTATTGTACCACTAGGTGACCATGAGCAACTAAGAAACTTGACTTCAGTAGACCAAGAGCTAGAACTCAGCGTTCTACAGACCTTGAATCTCTGAATGCTCTGATTGTCCAGACCCTGATAAAGGGGTGTGCTGGGGTGTTGGAAGACTAGCGTCAGGTCTGGCTCTGGAGACAGAAGGGGGACGGGGGGGTCCTAGTCCTATCTCTAGTGGGAACGGAGAGGCCCTTTCCCCAGGATACTGCTTTCTTTGCCTTTCTGCACTTCCCCCCCACTTGTGGGCCTTTAGAGCTCTGAGCCCCAGGGCCCTGCCCCACCCCTGACAGGGAGGGGAGCCCAGGCTTGGGAGGCACCTCCAACACCACAGCTCTTTGTCTCTCCCTAATGGGATGAGTTTCCGGGTGAGGTCCCCTCCCTCCTACCTCCCCCATCTCCTGCCCTTGGGCCGAAGGCCTCAAATCTGAGAGAGGCCCCCATCTATGATCCTGGTCCCTAGGTCTGGGTCTGGGCCAGTGGGCCCTGCAAGACCAGAGAGTAAGCAGTTCTCTGACTCCTGAGACCTGTCCTCTCATAGTTAGCATCAGTTTTCTGTCTGAGGTCAGCTTCCTAGAAAGGGAGGGACCCCATCCCTGCTTTTCTACTTCTGTTTACAGAGGGGAGCAGGCCCTTTCCTTCAGGACATACCCAAACCCTGAGAAGCCAGAAAGGGAGGCTCTTCCCCCCGCCCAAGTGGCAAGAACTAGGAGAATCCCAGGAAAGCCTTTGGCCCCAGGGACCTTGGCTCATCCTAGTGTTTAAGGGGGCTGGGCTAAGACCCCAGCCGCAGAGATGGTGGTGAGACTCGTTTAGTCCACAGTCCCGTGCTCTGGACACCACCTCAGAACCCCAAGATCCCCCAGACAGTGAATGGGGCCAGCCACGCTGGGGAGCGAGCCCAGTGGGTGTGTAAGTGTGTGCCTGTCTTTTTTGGCCTCTGAAACGTGCCCTTGCACTGACCACAAAAGTCTCGGCAGAGAGAAGGAAGGAGGTGAAGTGGGGCAACCGAGTCAGGAGGGAAGGGGTCTGGATCTAAAATCAAAGAAGCTGGGAACAGGAATCATCCCTACCCTCCTGGAGAAAGGCTGTAGAGAGGGAGGGGTGGGGGGGCATTGCTCGCACTGGAGCAGGAGAGAGCCAGAAGCCTGGGGCCTCCAGAGCTTTCCCATGGCTTCCTACCAGCGCTGCGCCCCCCCCCCCCCCCCCGCCCACCACCGTGGGTCCTGAGGTTGAGATTGAGTCAGGGTGGGGCAGAGCTGGCCTGGTAGGAGGTGGGCCTGGGGCGGGTGGGGGCGAGTCTCCCAGGAGTTTGAGAGAAGCCCGGGTCTGGGTCTCCCACCCACAGTGTGGCTGTGCGGTGACTCAGCGGGGCTCAGACTCCGGCTCCGGGGGGTTTAGGGGACTTGTCTGTGCTGGGAGCTGTCTGCCTGCAGGCCTGTCCTCCCGCATTGTGAGTGCTGTTCCCCCTCCCCAGACAGTAAGCTGTGGTGGGCGCTTTGCCCGGCTTCGGAAGCTCTTGCTAAGCTGAGGGGCTTAGGACAATGAGGGGTAAGTGAGGGAGGTGGATGAAGGCTTGGTGAGGGAAAGTCTTGTGGTTTTCAGAGTTCCTTAGCTCTCCAAGGCCAAGGTTGTCAGGGGAAGGGAGGACCTGAAGGGGTTTGCTGAGGTGTTTATGGCACCTGTCCTGGTTGGAGGGCTTCAGTGCTTTCCTCCTAGGTCTTTCTCCCCCCAAACTCACCCACATTTACCGCTCTCTCTGGTGGAGCAGGTGCTCAGGGTTAAGGGGAGGTGAGAGTTAAACAGGAGAAGGAGACCCTAGACAGCTCGGACCCCTCCCCCTGGCCCCAGGCACATCCCCCCCTTCCCACCAAACCCACACCACACAGCCTTCACCCCAGGCCTGGAGCTGAAGCTGGTTTTTCTGGTGGTGGCAACAGCAGAGCCCTGACAGAGATTCCCAGGGTGAGGCCGTCTTGGGGGGCCAGAGGTGCTGGGGGGCCCAGGGGAGTGGCTGGGGGTGGTGAGAGGGTGGGAGTCCCTGTAGTCAGAACCTGAGGGGTAAAGGAGAGAGAGCTTTTGTTGTGTTCTGTGGGGAGGTTTGGTGGCAATCTCCCATCCCCCGGAGGGCCAGTGACCTCATCTCTGGTACCTCCACCTGGAGCCTGAGAGGAATCTGCCTGCAAGTGTGAGGGTGAGGGTGAGGAGGCTGCTAGGGGCAACACTCCAGGCAGGCTACATAGGCAGAGGATGGAGCCTCACACTGACCAGGGGCAGCTGCGACAGACAGCCACGCGGAAGCCAAATGAAAATATTTACTCTGTGCGCAGAGCTCTGCAGGAGGGCTCGCACGCCATGCATACAGGGGTGTGAAGCGCACACGTCATGGTGCGTGCACACACGTTCACACACCAGTATAGAGCTCTTCCCTCTGGGCACAGAGAACCAGGTATATGCACTTCGCCAAGGATCAGACCTGAACCCAGATATGTGTGAAACGCTGCTAAGTTCATGGAAGGAGATAGCCTTACATGTGCATGAGCTAGAAAGAGCAGCAGACCCTCAGCCAAAGATAAATCTACGTTCAGTCACAAAAGACATAGACTTGGTCCTTCCACCTCCTTGCAGGCCCCCTTCTAGGAACTCTATCTGTACCCCTGTATGTACCAGCAGAGGATGCTGATGGATAAAGGACCCCACAGAGAAAAGGTTTCTTCCACAACAATGCTGCTGTGGCTGGGTGTCTGCAGGTGCCAGCCTCAGTTTCCCCTTCTGAGACCAGAAGCCAGGTCTCACACAGAAAGGATAGTTGAGACCCAGGCACCCAGGGTGGGGTGCAGCCAGCCAGCCCAAGCCAGGAATGGAGGGCCTGTCTGGGAGCGGGCGGGGTACACAAAGGGCAGGGCCCCAGAGAGGCCCGAGGGGGCTTGGCCAGGGGTGGGGGAGGCTGAGGGCAGGGATCCTGTCCGGCCAGTTGGGCCTGTTCTCCCTTGCGCAAGGTGGTGGCGGCTGTGGCTAGGCCTGCTGCTGTGTGGCGGCTTCTGAGTCACCAAGGCTCCTGACCAGCGTCCTGGTGCTCCTGGGAGGAGGGTGGGGAGGGTCAGGAAGAGGAGCGCCCAGCTAGCTAGAGTCCACCAGCTTCAGCAAAGGTTTGCAGGAGAAAGGTCCGTGGGCTTGGCCTAGCCTGGCCACCACATGCCCGCAGGGTGACCTCACCAGGCAGGTGGTGTGTCTCCTGCAGTCTGGTGACATCATCATGCTGACGCCAGGCAGGCACTGGGTGGGGGAGAGAAGGAGGAGACAGTCCTGGCCTGCCTTGGCCTGGGGGCCTGGGCGCATGGGTCCATTTAGCTAGGGCCCAGGTTCTCTTTACTCTGCAACTCAGCGGATAGACAGGAGACAACTGGAAGAGGGTGTTGCCTTATCCCAAGATGCTCCTACTAAACAGTGAATTTAGGACAATAATGGGCTATAGGAGACATCCAGAAGGGACTTGCCTATTTTACTAGGTTCTTCATTCTGCACAGCTTGGGCTTGTCCTTTGGAGATGGAGATCTTGGTCTTATAAATAGGGACAAGGAGGACTGGGCTTCAAACATGCGCTTGGTACCCATTTCTGCTGTGCCCTTAAAAAAGTACTTTTTGCGGGCTGGAGATTCAGCTCAGTGGTTAGAGTGCAAGCACAAAGGCCTGAGTTTGATCCCCAGAACCAAAAAAAAAAAAAAAAAAGTACTTTTTGGGAAAAATATGGCTTATTCGTGGTGAGGGGGGCAGGTGACTGGAAAACAGGGAGGGGGATGGAGAATACCCCATCCACTCTTGTTCCCAAAGTAGTACCAAAGAAGGATGAGTGTCCCAGTGGGCACAACTTGGGATCCCCGGGGCCTGAAGAGATAGCAGTGTTTGAAGCAGAGGATGTGTTGGGGGGGCTCCCATCCCAGGTCCACCTCCAACCATTTCTTTGGCAGCCCTGCCTCCTCCTGTGCCAGGGGGAGGTGCCCGGGAGGGGTGCAGGTGGTTAGCTGGACTCCCAGGCTGGGCCGGGTGGGACCATCATCAGCTTAGGCAGGTCAGAGCCGTGGTATCTGGCCCTGCAGGTCTGTCCTGTCCAGTCTGGGCCCTCCCAGATCCCAGCAGCATCCTCCCTCCCTCCACTCCTGCTAGTAGGAGGGCACAGGACCCCTCCTCTGCTTGAATGGAAGCCTGGCCCACCCTGTGCTTCTCCTCCTCCCTCCATGCCTGCCTCCTTCCATTGTCCTTTCTTCCTCTGTCTAGTTCAGAGGTGCTTCCTTTGGCTGTGAACCCAAATAGCCAGTCTATCCTGCCTCCACC
Organism: Hystrix cristata; assembly: GCA_004026905.1. Lineage (NCBI taxonomy): Eukaryota > Metazoa > Chordata > Mammalia > Rodentia > Hystricidae > Hystrix > Hystrix cristata. Next base: position 95,061 of record PVJO010001712.1, read on the forward strand.
CTAAAGTTGCCATGCCACCGCCCTCCCCGCCGGCCCAAACAAGAACTGCTCATTCCTCCTCAGTCTACCCTTTCCTCTGCCCATCTTGCTCACTCATTCCTTCATCATCCATTCACTCATTCATTCATTCAATAAACATTCATTAAGCACCAATTATATGGCAGAAATGGAGACCACATACCGCGGAGCATGAAATCAGAAACCATTTCCATATGTGGTGGGTGACCCTGTTTCCTACTCTTACAGAGTTCCATTTGGTGGAGGGAGGAGACAAGAGAATCGCAAGTACAATCTGGGATAAAGTACTACGGTGGAGTAAATGTAGGGTGCAGGGGCGGGGGCGCCAGGGATAGGCACCCAAAGCTGCTAGGGGGTGTGGTGGGGGGAGGGTTCCAGGAGGAAGCGATGCCTAAGCAGAGTCTTAAGGTGTGAGTAGGAGTTCTCCAGACAATGATGAGTAGGAGCTACCAGACATAGGGAGGAGGGCATTCCAGGCAGCGATACAGTATGAGCAAAGGTGAGGAACAACAGGGTGTGAGGGGTGCTGGGCGGAGGCAGGGACTACAACCCTTTGGGGTTGCTGGAGTATAGATCCACTCGCCACTCCACAGCACCCTTCCACTCTGATCCAGCTCTTGGCCTTACAGTTTACATTTCACCCCATGATTCCATGTTTCTTTCTGTCCAAGCCCAGGCCTGCTCCCTCAATTGTCTTTGAGTTGTTCCTCTCCCTCATCTCCCTTTCTAGTCAATGGCCAAACCCCTGTCAAATCTCCCCCAGGAGCCGTGCCCTCCTTTCTGGCCCAGCACCACTGTGCCTGGGCTGGAGCAGCAGCTCCTGGTGAGTGCCTTGTCTTCAGTCAGCCTACTTCCTGCTCAGACTGCACATTGCCACTTGCCTCACACCGCTCCCTGCCTAGGGAAACAGGTGACTCCCCGTTTCCTCTGGACTGAACCTGAATCTCTGTTCCTGGCATGGATGGTCCATGGGCAATTTGGCCCCACCCTACCCCAGCCATAGTTTCCACTTCTGCTCAAAACACACACCCTGCCTTAGGTTGGGTCCTTTCCCCTCTGCTTCCTGAACCAGCCGAGGGCTCCCCTTGATCCTTTACCCTGAATGCCTTTCTGGGTCTCTCTCCTTCCAACCCTACACGACTCTCCTCCCACATGACTCAGGCCCATCCCACAATGTCCTGCAACACGCCGCTGAGCACTACGCAGAACCCACCATTACATTTTTCTCTACCTGCTTCCACGTGCACCTCTTCCTCCCATCCAGACCGCAGGTCCCATGAGGGCAGGGACCAGATCCTTATTTGCAGATAAGATCACACGATGGGCATCTCTGATTCTGCACTCCCTGAGGGCTCACATTGCTGTCTGTCAGTGTGCGTGAGCATCACCACTCCTTCGTCCCCAGTGCTCTGATCTTGGCACCCTCTCCCGACCCTGTCACTGTGTCTTCCCTGAGCTCATCTCTTTGAGCCTCTGACCGGGGGCCTTTCTGTCCTTGGTGACTTGCTCATTCCTGCCTCTGAGCCTCAGTTCATGCCATTCCTCCCACGTGGAATACCTCCTCCTCCCTGAGAATCCAGGGCTCTCATCCACAAGTCGCGAGAAGAATGTTCTGAGGGCCAACTGGCATGGCCCCTTCCCTCCCCGTGTGCCCCATCCCAGACACCAGTGGTCCCGGACGCTTGCTGAGGCTCCTGGCCACATATCCTGCAAGCATCCGCGTTTATCCCATCCAGAGGTTGAGCCTGCTGTGAGAGTTTGTTCACCGATTCCCTGTTCTGTGTGCATGGATTCCATTTGCCTGAGGACTGTGAGCTCTCTGAGGGCAGCGCTTGGCTTCTGGTCCTGTTATAGCCTCTCATCTTGGGATAGCTCAGGATTCAATCCTAGGCTGCAAGAGGGTGTGAACTTTCCATAAATCCTGCCTATGTGGCCTTAGGCAAGCCACTTCCTCTCTCTGGATCTCAGTTTCCTCATCTGTTAAATGGCGATAATAACGCCTACCTCTTGTGAATGTTTTGTGGATCTAATGAGGTAATGAACTGAATGTGCTTTGCAAGCATAAAACGCTCCACTAGTTCCGGCTGGCTTTGCTGTCATTATCGTGATGAATGTGTCCCCTGGCTCCTCCAACAGCGCCCCTAATCCCGGCTGCTCCTGTCTGCCCCCTGCAGGCCGGTGCCAGGCAGGTGAGCTGGAGACCTCGGACCTGGTGACCGTGGTGCTGGGCCAGGATGCAAAGCTTCCCTGCATCTACAGAGGCGACCCGGATGAGCAAGTGGCGCAGGTGGCGTGGGCCCGAGTGGACGCGCACGAGGGCGCCGGGGAGCTGGCGCTGCTGCACTCTAAGTATGGGTTACATGTGAGCCAGGCCTACCTGGGCCGCGTGGAACAATCGCCGCCTCCACGCGACCCGCTGGACGGCTCCGTGCTCCTGCGCAATGCCGTGCAAGCAGACGAGGGCGAGTACGAGTGTCGCGTGAGCACCTTTCCGGCGGGCAGTTTCCAGGCGAGATTGCGGCTGCGTGTGCTGGGTGAGTGGTGCTCCTGGGCATGGTCCAGGCTGCTGTACTAGGAGCAAAAGGTGGGGTCTTGTAGGAGGCAGGGAAGGCCACCCAACCTATCCTTCCACCCGATCCAGAAATTCTCTCCAAGTAACCCTTGCAATTTGGGAAGAATCCGCTTACTACGAAGCCCTTCCTTCTGATGACTTGAAATCTTCCTCTGTGTTACTTTTGCCCTCTGGAGTAATCTAGCACAGGCCTTTTCAAGAGTTGAGGACCTTTATCATATTCCAATCTAAATCTACTCTTCTCCAAGCTACATGGATTGGCTTCTGCGCATTCCCACCAAAGACACTGACCTGGACACTCCCTCACCAGCCTGGACTCCGCGGTGGTAAAGCATGGGATTCAGACGTGGACATGAGGCCCAGCTGTCCTGTGACCACACATAACCAGTGGGACTAATACGTTCCTTGGTCTGGACCTTCAGAGAATGTAGTCTGAGATCACAGTGCCCTTAAACCACTCTTTTGCACTGTGAGCATGTGTGGCCCACATGGACTTATGGTCAAGTGAAGATTTCCATTCTGTGCTCCAGCTGTTCATATTTTGAAGCTAAAATTAAAGGCCTGTATAGGTTCCCTTTATCTGCAGGGACTTTAGTAACACCAGCTTTTTTTTTTTTTTTTTTCCTTCTGGTGCTGGGGATCAAACTCAGGACCTTGTGCTTATGAGACAAGCACTCTAAACACTGAGGTGAATCCCCAGCCCTGTAACATCAGCTTTGGAGTAGAAAAGTCTGAGTGTGACTCTAGGCTTTGTCAGCTAAGAGCTGATGACCTGGAGCAAGTCATTTTCACCTCCCTGAGCTTTCATTTCCCCACCTGAAGACAGCGATAATAATGCCTACCTCACTGGTTTGTTGACAGAATTAAATGAGATAACGTTTGTAATGTATTTAACATAATAGCTGGAACATAGTAAGTGCTTAGCAAACAGTGCTATTATTATTATTATATAGATAATATCTAGTTAGTTTTAAAATTACTTTATTATTTTTATTTAAAAAAAGACCCATGCTTATCGTAAAAAATTCAAACAATGGGGAAAAATGCAGTCATCTGGAAGTCTACCACTTATCTGGTGTCTTCGTTGGTGAAATAAGAGAAAGAAAAGGGGCCCGACACTTTGCAAGACTGAAATGGGGTAGAATAGGTCCTCCTGGCAGTGGTTGTGCATATCCATGACCCCTGTTCCCCCATCCACAGTGCCTCCCCTACCCTCACTGAACCCTGGTCCGCCACTGGAAGAGGGCCAGGGGCTGACGTTGGCAGCCTCCTGCACAGCTGAGGGCAGCCCGGCCCCCAGCGTGACCTGGGACACAGAGGTCAAAGGCACAACATCCAACCGCTCCTTCAAGCACTCTCGCTCGGCCGCTGTCACGTCAGAATTCCACCTGGTGCCCAGTCGCAGCATGAACGGGCAGCCGCTTACCTGCGTGGTGTCCCACCCTGGGCTGCTCCAGGATCAAAGGATCACCCACACCCTCCAAGTGGCCTGTGAGTACCCAGATGCTTGGGGAGGGGAGCCCACAGGTTCTGAAAGAATGAGTGAGGCACTGTGAGGCCCTGTGCCATGCCCAGCTGGCCAGCTGGGTTCTGTGGGCCACGTGTGTGGGGGCACTCGCCCTAAGGTATAGAACCTGGAGCCCAATCCCAGAGCCCTCCCTGAGCTCTGTGTCCTTATCTTCTCTTGTTGCAGTGCTGGGGATTGAACCAGGGCCTTTGCATTGAGCTACATACCCAGCCCCTTTTTATTTTGAGATAAGGCTTGTTAAGTCACTTTGTTGCTCAGATAGGGCTCACACTTGCTCTCATCCTGCCTCAGCCTCTCAGAGTACTGGAATTACAGTCCTGTGCTACCACCACACCCGGCCACTGTCCTTGTCTTTGCGGAAGAGATTGCCTTGTTTCATAGTGTTGTTGAGAGCATCAGATATAAATATGTAATTGAAAACACTTTGCAAAATATCCAGTTTAGGGTTTGGTGACAGACTTGGGACAAGTCCTCGTTCTGCTATTTACCAGCTGTTATTTAATCTTGTTTGGCTTCATTTTCTTCATCAGGAAAATGAGTGTAATTATGCAAACTTTACGGGATTTTGGTGGGAATTAGCAACCAAGAATGCAGAGCATGTCACGCGCTGCTCAAAGCATAAGAGGCACTCAGGAAATTGTAGATACTGTGTTTCCAGCAGTAGACCTCAAGTCTCTGGAGCCTTTTCAGCTCATACTACTCTAGCATTGGGCACCAAGGAGGTCTTCAGCATGTGCTTTTTAAGAGAATGAATTCACAAATCAGGTGTGGTGGCGCAGACCTGTAATCCCAGCACTGTGGGAGGCTGAGGCAAGAGGATCACAAGTTGGAGCCTGGTCTGGAGGAGGGGGTAAATGAACTAGCAGGGTTGTTAGGCCTTCAAAGAATCTGGCAGCCTTGATGCAGCACTTTTTCTGTGACTAGCACTATGCTAGGCACCACTGGAGATCCAGAAATAAGTGTGACATGGGACATCTGGGCCAGTACACACTCTGAGTTTGGAGAGGAGAGGAAACCACGCAGGCAGAAGCCATCAGAGAGGTGGGGCCCAGCTAGGTTTGGCAGCAGATGTGTGGGCTGAGAAGGGGAGGGGGAGGTGATTCCACACGGGGAGGGGCATGGGGTGGGCTCCCTCCCAGGAACCGCTTGGTTAAAACAATTGTTCCCATTCTTTCTCCTCCCACCTCCCATTGCAGTCCTGGCTGAGGCCTCTGTACGGGGCTTGGAGGACCAAAAGCTGTGGCATGTTGGCAGAGAGGGCGCTGTGCTCAAGTGCCTGAGTGAGGGGCAGCCGCCTCCCTCCTACAACTGGACGCGGTAAGGGCCTGGGCCTGGGCCTGGGGGAAGACCTAACTTGGGACAAGGGTCCTTCTCTCTTGGGGCCAGGATGTACTCCTTTAGGCTGGAACCATATATTCTGAACACTAGATAAATTGGGACATATGTTCCAACTAATATGAGAATATGCAGGGTGGTGTATGCCTCTGATTTCAGCACTCTGGGAGGCTGAGGCAGAAGGATAACAAGTTCAAGCCCAGTTTGGGCAACTTAGCAACTTAGCGAGACCCTGTCTCAAAATGAAAAATTAAAGAAAGGACTAGACATATAGCTCAGTGTAAAGGCTCTGGGTTCAATCCCCAGTACCACCACCAAAAAAAAGTGAACTATAACACAATATTAAATATTAGCATTTTATATATTGATGTGAGTATATGAAGTGAATGAGACAAAAAGCCAGCTGTCTGTAACTGTTGTTATACCGGCACTCCTGTAACCACCACAATGCTGCCAGCACCTCAAAAATAGCCACCCACCTCTGCCAGTTACCTCAAGAGTCCTTGGCTTTTTCCCAGGGCCTGAGATGTCCGGAGAATCAGGGAGGGGCAGGCTGCACATGTGTGTGGGCCCCTGCTAAGCATGTTCTCACGTGTAGGCATATGAGCAAAGCATGTGGCCTTGTGCCTGGGGCTAAGTTCGTGTACTCTGCTATGGGACACTGGTGTTGGCACGCACGGCCGCATTTCCCAGGAACCTCTGAGATGTCCTGTTGTGGGGACCTGGTACCCAAGGCTGATGACGTGATGCCATGGGAGCATGTGGGATGGCCCGCATGTGGATCTTCCCCGAGTGTGTGTGGGGGGTGCCCGGGTCAGGTTGGGCAGCAGGGAAAAGAGGCCCCTGCCTAGACCTGCCTCAGGGAGGGCGGGGCACCGTGGGAATAGCCGGTGGCTCTGGGTGACGTCATGGGCAAGAGGGGTGGAGAGCTGTCTGGGCACGTTGGATGGTGGCAGCTTGGCCGGCTCCAGCCGGCGCCCTTCAGCTTTCCTGTCCTCCAGGCTGGATGGGCCTCTGCCCACTGGGGCCCGAGTAGAAGGGGGCACACTGGGCTTTCCCCCGCTGACCACTGAGCACAGCGGCATCTACATCTGCCACGTCAGCAATGAGCTTTCTTCGAGGGACTCCCGGGTCACTGTGGATGTTCTTGGTGAGTATGGGGGGCGGGGAGATGAATGTGGGCCAGGTCTGGGGAGGGGGCAACAGGAAGTAGGACAGACAGCAGGAACTGGGGAAGTGTTTATTTGATGGAGGCTGGATGGTGGTGTTTTGCAGGGGCGAGCTGAGTGGGTGGGTGTGGGTGTGTTTTGTGAGGACAGTGGAGGTGGGCAGGGGGTCTAGGGTGGGCGGGGACATGCGCAGGCCTCTCAGACAGTGGCCTGTCTGCAGCAGACCCTGAGGACCCAGGGAAGCAGGTGGACCTGGTGTCGGCCTCGGTGGTGGTGGTGGGTGTGATCGCCGCGCTCCTGTTCTGCCTCCTGGTGGTGGTGGTGGTGCTCATGTCCCGATACCACCGGCGCAAGGCCCAGCAGATGACCCAGAAATAGTGAGTACTGGCTGCTCCTGGTGGGCAGAGCTAAGCTGGGAACTCAGAGAAGGCAAGGTGGGCCCAGTGGAGAAGCAAGCCGAGATGGGATGGCCTGACAGTGGGAGCTGACTGACCAGAGGTGGGAAGAGTCTTTGGGGGAGGTTAGAGGGGCTTGGAGCCTGGACCAAAACTGGATGAGGGGAGCCATACTGCCTGAATGAAGATCAGCCCCATATGCCTGGGTACCACAACTCCGCACACATGTGGACATACGCTGCCGCTTGCAGGGCTAGCAGGCACCCACACCCTCCCAGCCTTGTCCTACATAAACCAGCCAGGCTAGGCTGACTTTGGGAGGCTGCCACTGCCTGCAGCTGATGAGGAGGTATCTTTCCCAGTGAGGAGGAGCTGACCCTGACCAGAGAGAATTCCATCCGCAGGCTGCATTCCCATCACTCAGACCCCAGGAATCAGGTGTGTGCCAAGGCCGCGTGCTGGCTGACCAGGAGCACAGCCCTTCCCTGGCCCTGGTTGCTGAGGCTGGGCTGGGGTCGGTGGGGGGGTGTGGCGCTTTGGGTCTGCGAGGACCCCTCGCTCCCTTCGGCACTGGCCAGGGGGCTGCTCTGGGAATCTGCCATCAGCGCCAGCTCGAGGGTGGGTTTGGGGTGGCAGAAGGGGAGCATGGATGTTTGTGCCAGGGAGAAGATGGACCTGTGGGGCAGGGGAAAGGTGGTTAGGGAGGAGGCTGAGCTCTGTCCTAACTCCTCCCCCATGTCCGGGCCCTGCAGCCGGAGGAGAGTGTAGGGCTGAGAGCCGAGGGCCACCCTGATAGTCTCAAGGACAACAGTAGCTGCTCTGTGATGGTGAGGCCCCCGGCCCCACCGGTGTCCCCGTCACTCTCCTCAGGCCCCTCTCCTGGCCCCAGACGTGGTGCGTCAGCAGCCCCCGTACCAGTCCCTCAGCCTCAGCCCTGGCTCTGCGGCCCAGCCAGGCGTGTCTGCTCCGCTTCCTCCCCCACCGCTCCTCCCTCATGCCTTGGTCTGGGGCCCTGATCCCTGAGCCCCTGTACTGCTGGGACTACCCGCTTCGCCTGACCTCTGACCCTACCAAACCCCCAGCTGCACTCCACTGTCTGCTGCCCGCCCTGGTTCCTGAGCTGTCCTCTGCTCTTGGTCTCCAGAGCGAAGAGCCCGAGGGCCGCAGCTATTCCACGCTGACCACAGTGAGGGAGATCGAAACACAGACTGAACTGCTGTCTCCAGGGTCCGGGCGGGCAGAGGAAGAGGAAGACCGGGATGAAGGCATCAAACAGGCCATGAACCATTTTGTTCAGGAGAACGGAACCCTACGGGCCAAGCCCACGGGCAATGGCATCTACATCAACGGGCGGGGGCACCTGGTCTGACCCAGGCCTGCCTCCTCCCCTAGGCGTGGCTCCTTCTGCTGACATAGGGGATTCCACTTGTCTTGGGGGACCTCCTAAAATGCCCATATTTCTTGAGGAAGATGCTCCCCACCCCACTGACTGCTCGATCTTTTCCTCCAACCCTTCTGTTCATCGGGAGGGCTCTGCCAATTGAGTCCCTCCTACCATAAGTACAGGTCACTGTGTGAGTGTATGTGTGCGCGCGCGCGTGAATTTTTGCTTGTGTGTCCACCGATCGTGTGTGCATGTGTAGAAGAGTCACTATTAGAGTGAATGGTAGTGTGTGTCACCAGATTGGTGACGGTGGCGGGTGAGGCTCAGGTTTGGTTTGTGTGTTGCGTGGCGTATGTGACCTCTCTGCCTGCAAAAGCAGGTATTTCCTCAGACCCCAGAGCAGTATTAGTGATTCAGAGGTTGGAGGTGAGAGGTGGAGACTGTGGGCCACATCCAGGTGTGCGGGCATAGCTGGAGCTGGAATTTGGCCTCCTAAGTGAGGGCGCCGGGTTGCTTCCACTTGAGAGCCGCTGGGCAAGTGTGAAGCCACCACCCAGGGGTCTGCCAGAGGCTTGGACTGTTACAAAGAAGCCCTCAACCCTCTGGTGGCCTGTGCACCTGCTGCATGTACATACTTGGTGTAAAAAGTCTTCCTGGGGAGCTTGCAGAGGACTGCTCTGACTCCTGTAATAAGAGAAACAACTTTTACAAACTTTTACTTTATCAGCATGTTTTGTTACTGGGCTTGCTTAAGCAAGGGCAGCCTACATAGGTGTTCAGCTGGACCGCACTCAGACCCCCACCCCCAGCCCAAGGGTGACTCCTGTGGCGCTGAAGAGTGCTCCTAAGGCATCTGCACCCAGGCAGCCCCTAGGGAGGGGCTTGACAGCTGTTGGGCTCTGGGACTAGGGGTATGGACCCTGTGGCTGCTGGCTAAGGGAGGATGGGGTGGGGGTCCTTCACCCTAGGGGCCCCTCAACTCTTCCCGTGGCCTCATGTCTCTCTCTCTCTCTCTTTTTAGTTGTGTCACAGTTGTTTGTGGTCCCTGCAGGAGTTGTTGGGATTTGATGACCGTGCTCCTGGTTCAGTGGTGGTGTAGGGAGAGGGCGCTGATCACACGGCAAGGGCGGGGGGGGGTTCAGATTGAGGGGAAGGAGGTGCTGGGGGAAGAAGGGGTCCCCTTTTCCTCTGGGGGTTCTGGGTCATTGATTCAGAGCTTTTCTGGCGATCTCTCTGGATAGGGGCAGGGATTAGATGTTTATTTTTATTTGGCCCACCCAAACGTACTCAGGCAGAATACTGAGATTTAGTGCCCAAGCCCTGCATGGCCTGAAATCTGCTGGATTTCTGGACTACAGAAAAGGTTCTTGTCTACTGTTCCCCGGCCAACTTGGGACTTTGAGTGGGAAACCCAAAGATCTGAGATCCTAGTATGTACATTTGGTGTAAATATGTGCATATTTGTACATAAAATGATATTCTGTTTTTAAATAAACAGATAAAACCTGTTCTGTCTGGTCCTTGTCTTGCCCCTTTTGCCATATAAGCCCAGAGTGCCATGCTCTGTGTCAGTACCAAGCAGACTAGACACCAGGGTGCCTGTAGCTGGAAGGGAAAGGGCATAGAACTGGCTTCCACACGCTGAGAACCAATGCCTTGGTATGCAAAATGTTTTAAATCTCTTATAGTACCGGCCACTTATAGTGGCTATGTGAAGTAGATGGCAGTGTACCCTTTTTACAGATAAAGAAACTGAAACTCAAGTTCGGTGAGTTCCAGATTGTCAGAGCTGGAAGGATTTCAAGGTCATCTAGTCTGTATTCTTCATTTGCTTATGTGTGGAAACTGAGGCTCAGTGAAGTACTGTGGCTTGGTTGAAGTGATGGGCACATCCAAGGCAGAGCCCTGGAAGTCCTTCGTCCCCCTGTGCCACCTGCTCCCAGGCAAACCTCAGGTCTCCACGTCGGACCGAGAACTCTGGTCTGTAGGGATGTCAGGCACCTGCTCACGCCCCAGGAGCCATCACTCCACCCAGGGCTCAGACATCACCTCTCTTTGACCAATGGGCGAGCCCCAGCTGTGGGTGAGGGTATGAGTGTCAGCTACCTCCCCCACCGTGGGCCCTGTGGTTACAGAGATGCTCTAACAGGAAGCGGGTTTGAGGAGCCGCACAGCTTCCTGCTCCCCGAGAGCTCTACAGGGCCACAGGGCGAGTGCTTAGCTGGGCCACGAGACACAGTTTTGTGCTAGGGTCCTGGCAGCTTCCTCTTCCACAGCCACTTCCGTGTGGCTGGGCCCCAGAGGCAGGAGCTGCTGCTGGTTGCCCAGGCCACCCTTCACCCCCACTTCGGAGCCCTGCCCCCTGGGTCTAGGCCGAGCCCAGTGGCCGGCGGGGATCCTATGGGGGACTGAGAGGGCAAAGGTCTTGGAGGACAAAGGTGGCTGGACCAGGGCCCTGGGGCTCCGGCCATGAAGTCTCGGCAGAAAGGAAAGAAGAAGGGCAGCTCGAAGGAGCGGGTGTTTGGGTGTGACCTGCAGGAGCACCTGCAGCAGTCGGGCCAGGAGGGTAAGGAGGCCACCTTGGGGTGGGCGGTGGGCGGGCAGCCACCGAGCTCCTCTGGCCCCATCTGGGCTGAGGGACAGAAGCAGCATCTAGGTGCTCCCTGGGAAGGGGCAGTGGCCCTGAGTCACCACCCAAGAGACACATGAGCAGGCAGAACAGGAAATGGGACTCAGAGGGAGAGTGGCTCCCTGTGTAACTTTCCGGGGATGGGGCGGTCAAGGCGATGAGCAGCTGAGGACTGGGACGGCAGTGCAGGGAGCAGGGGGAGACTTTGGAAACTCAGGAGGCGCAGGTGAGACAGAGGCGAGGGCATGGTCATAAGGGTGAGACAGAGCTGAGAGCTGAGGTGACGGGGTCAGGACAAGAGGAGCTGAAGGGACAGTGGATGCTGCTGGAGACACTTTGAATGAAAGCAGACAGGCGATGCCTCCGGCCCCAACCGCCAGAGCCTGAGGATGGCACTTGGGGAGGAAGGGCGCATCCTAGCTGGGGAAGCACCCGGGACCAGGACCTGGCTCTCTGCAGCCTTGATGGGCCACGGCAGGGTGCAGACCAGCGATGGCCTCTTTCTTTGGTCTCTGTGACTCTCTGATTCTTTCCATGTGAAGGAGAAACAGGTTCATGGTGGGCGGCAAGGGGAAAGGCTGCTGAAAAACACTTGGAGATGAAAGTGGTGGCTCAGGCTTGGTTGGAAATTGCAAAAGAGGGTGGGTGAGGGCCCTGGATGTGGAGGTCACCTGGCTTCCTCCCTTTGTTAGCTTGGAGTAGGCTCGAAAGTCAGCAGGACCAGGGAGCACTCTGGGCTCACTCCCGTGTCTGGCACGGAGTGGTAGGAACCCTAACTGTTTCTGTATTTGATTTGAAATTGAACCCGTGTATCCTGGCTGCTTAGGCCAGCTTGTTTTGGGCATTCTGAACTCCTTACAGAGAAGGGCACGATTCTTCTCCCCAATCTGCCCCACCCCAATCTGTCATTTCCTCTTTGTCCCCTTCTCTGCTGTGGTGCCTGCAGTAGAGGGAGGGTGATGGTGGTTCCCAGCTCATTTCCTGCTCTTAGCCCCGCCCTTTTGTCCCCAGGCACCTCCTTCCCTTTTCTCCTGCCCCAAAGGGCCCCATCCCTGCTGGCCTCAGGGCAGTGAAGGGAAACCCCAGTTACCCCCCCCAAGGAAGACGGTTGAATAGCTGAGGCTGAGGCAGGAGGTTTCCTCTTCTCCCTGGGCATAACGCAGCACAGCCGAAAAACAGGGCTTACTTTCTAACAAGGATTTCTCTCTAGATTGAGGATTCTTGGCTAAGGACCTCATGATTTCATTGGGGATGATGTTCTGCTCTCAGCTGTCTCCAAATTTACTTTAGCCTCCTCAGCCTGGCACTGCCCTTTCCTGTGGTTCCATTGCCAGCCCCATCTGGAAACATTGAGCCCACAGAGCGCCCAGACCCTACTCCTATGGCCCTCTTGGCCTCCACCCACCTTTCCACCCAGTGAGGGCATGCAGTCCAGAGGGCACACACATCTACCTGCTGGACCCTGATCCCAGGTGAAAAGCACCTCCTACCCGTCATTGGAGCCCCACTGGAGCCCAAGGTGGGGAGATGGGTTTGGGTACTGGAGTGGCAACAGCAGCCTCTCTCCCTCCCTCTTATTCCTAGTACAGAGAAGTCAAGAATGGAAAGACTGAGGGTGGTTGGTTGTACCTCCTCTCGTTAAGCCGAGACCCAGTAAGAAATGAAACAAAAGCCTAGGCTGGGAAGATCTGTTTCTGGTGAACTGATTCTCCCTGACAGTCTTGATTTTCCCCATGCTCACAGCCTGGCTCCATCTCCCCCGGCTCTTTGCCCCAGTGACTCTTTCTTCTCTAAGCCCTGTGTGCACTGAGATCCTCCTTTTCCTAATCTTATCTCTTTGACACCTTGCTCAGGTCTTAAATTCCTCAGATCCCCAAACCTCCAGTCGTCCTCCTTGACCCCATTCCCGTATCTGACCTCCCTCCAGCCCTTGGACTGCATCACTCCAACCGTGCCTCTAACTTACACCTCTGACCTCATCTCTCTGCTATCTATCTCCCCAAGGTCCCCGTCTCTCTAACCTGTTATCTCTTCCCCCATCTCTTGACACATTTCCTCTCTGGCTCTGACTCCTGATGCTCTTGTAGTGCTCTTTTGGGGGGGGAGTGCTGGGGATCAAACTCAGGGCCTTGTGCTTACTAGGCAAGTGCCCTATCACTGAACTACATCCCCAACCCCTCTTGTAGTACTCTTTAAGGGCCTTCTCTGCAGGTTCAAAGTCAACTGAGAAAAGCATGGGGGAGACCTGGTTTGGGTGATGTTCCTCTGCCAAGGACCTGGGAGTTTATTTGTGAGTTAGCAGAGTACTACGATGGCCCAAAGAGCTGCTGTCTCATCGGGCACCCAAGGGCAGAGGGTGGCTCGAAGAGGGAGGGCCAGCCTCAGCTCTGCATGCAGCCCTGAGAACCCAAGATCAGGGGCAGCCTGGCGAACGGGAGCAAGTCCAAAGGGCATGCACAGTGAACCATAAAGGCATGAGACAAGAGAGGTGGTAAGGGTACAATTTTTTTTTTTTTTTTTAGACAAGGGTCTCACTGTGTAGTTCAGGCTGGATTTGAACTCATTATGTAGTCCAGGCTGGCCTTGAACTTGTAGTGATCCTCCTGCCTCAGCCTCAAGACTGCTGGGATTACAGGCGTGAGCTACCAAGACCCCTGATGGTGCAAAATTTGAGGACATGCTCTTTCAGGGTCAGTCAGTGCTAGGTGGCTCCCCCCACCCCACCCATCCCAGCCCTTTTTAATTTTAAAACAGGGTCTTGCTAAGTCATCGAGTTGCATAGGCTGGGCTGAAACTTGTGGTCCTCCTGCCTCAGCCTCCCAGAGTGCTGTGTTTACAGATGTGCACCACCGTGCCTGGCT
>PVJO010001712.1:109051-163273 GCA_004026905.1 Hystrix cristata
AAGCAGGTCAGATGAGGCAAGATGACAGACACTGACTGACGGATTCACCGATGATTTCCTTCATTCTGTATTTCGATACTTGTTCCACAAAGAGACTTCCACAACCCTGCACTATCAAAACACAGAATAAATGACTGGAGGAATTGAATTGAAGGGAAAACAGGAAGATCAGCACCCAGAAACACACGTCAGGTGGTTCTATATGGCTCCTCGAGGTGGGCTTTGAGTTTCCTAGTGGTTAAAGAGGTAAACATAGTTGTACAAGACTCATAAGGCCCATAAGAAAAAAGAATAGGTGGGTGCATGTGTAACAAAAGATTTAAAACAAGGGAGTGGCTTGGAAACAGAATTGTGTGACCTTATGGAGTGGGGATTCAACGGGTGGTTTTTGAGGAATTATCACATCCATTTATCATGATGTCTATCTGACACCAAGTCAGATAATGCGAGGAATACAAAGACAGGTCACACTTAAACCTTGTCCTGAAGAGCCAGGCAAGGGATTTAGCTCAGTAGTACAGCAGTGAAAAAAAAAAAGATCCAGGGATGGTGGCACATGCCTGTCATCTTAGCACTGGGAAGCTGAGGCAGGAGGATTGTGAATTCCAGGGCCAGCCTAGGCTGCATATTGAGTTCAAAGACAGCCTGTACTACCACACTGAGACCCTATCTCAAGAACGATAGCAACAACAACACAACTCAAACCCAAAAAACCTGAACAAACAAAAACCAAAAATCTTGCCCTTAGGAGTTTACAGTCTGGTGACAGGAAGGAGAGAGAATACAGCTTTTTGCTGCTCTGCTTTGAGTCCTGGCTCTGGCAGAGTGCTGCTGGGCACTGGTTACTTCTTTGACCCTCAGTTTTCTTATCAGTGAGATGGGAACGAGCAGATGCAATTTACAAGACTAAATGATAGCACACATGCGAGCAGTTAGCGCAGCGCCTGGCACACAGTGCTCCCTCATTTGGAGATCAGCGACTATTGCACATACTTTCCTACAGCAGAACTAACAGCCATGAGCTTTCTTACCAGAGGGGGTGCTTCAAAATAATCCCCAGTAAGCTGGTATGGTGGTGCATGCATTTAGCCCCAGCTACCAGGAGGCTGAGGCAGGAGGATCACACAAGTCCAAGAGTTTGAGATTTGTCTTGGAAGGGGTTATACCAAGGCTCCAGGGCCAATGGCAGAGATACTGCAGAGAGGTGGGCAGGTTGGAAAAGATACCCTGTGACAATCTTTCTGACAGTTTGTTATTGTTTTTGGATTTTGTTTGTTTGTTTCTAGTTTTTTGAGACACGATTTTGTTATGTAGCCCAGGCTGGCCTCAAACTCACGGTCCTCCTGCCCCAGCCTCCTGAGTTCTGGGATTACAGGCATGCACCACCATGCCCAGCATCTGAAAAGCTTTTATTCCATGAGGTTTGCCCTCAATGTGCCCAACCCCGTTTTCTGATGCTTCCATTTCTCAGACC
Organism: Hystrix cristata; assembly: GCA_004026905.1. Classification (NCBI taxonomy): domain Eukaryota; kingdom Metazoa; phylum Chordata; class Mammalia; order Rodentia; family Hystricidae; genus Hystrix; species Hystrix cristata. The sequence continues at coordinate 110,526 of PVJO010001712.1, forward strand.
CCTACAGACTTTCTGATTTCCCATTCTCTGCCTGTCTGTGTCCCCAGTGCCCCAGGTGCTAAGGAGCTGTGCAGAGTTTGTGGAGGAGTATGGTGTGGTGGACGGGATCTACCGCCTCTCAGGGGTCTCCTCCAACATCCAGAAGCTCCGGTGAGTCACATGGCATCGTGCGAGGGCTCTGTGGCTAGGAGGCCAGGAGCCAGAGGGCCGTGGTAAGAGCTGCTGGGGAAAGCAGAGGAGGTACTGTCTCAGGGAGGGGCTCGGGTGAGGTAGAGACCATGGGCTGAGGCCCTCAACACACACACACACAGAACATAAACACATACACAATTTCTACTCCCACACATATGGATCTCATATATATCCACTTAGATTTTTAAAAAAAATTTTAGATAAGACTCACATACCATAAAATTCATTATTTAAAAATGTATAATTCAAAGCCAGATGTGATGGCACATGCGTGTAATCCCAGCTATGTGGGAGCCCAAGATCAACCTGGACAATTTAACAAACCTTGTCTCAGAATAGAAAATAAAAAAGACTGGAGAGGTTAGGGATTTAGCTCAAGTGGTAGAGAGTTGGCCTAGTAGGCACAAGGCCATAAGTTCAATCCCCAGCACCTCCCACCCTCCAAAAGACTTGAGATGTAGCGTAGTGGTAGAGTCCCCCTGCAAAATAATATCCCTAGTACTGGAAAAAAAAATACAATTCAATGGTTTTTAGTATATTCACAACATTGTGCAACCATCATCACTATCTAATTCCAGAACATTCCACCATCCCCCAAAGAAACTCAGTACCCATTAGTAGTCACTCCACATTCCTCTTCACCAAGTCCCTAGCAACAGCTCATCTATTTTCTGTCTCTATGGATTTGCCTATTCTGAACATTTCATATGAATGGAATGATATGTGTCTATGTAGCTTGATTTGTCTTCACTTAGAATGTTTTCAAGGCTCATGCATGTTCTAACATGTACCGGTACTTTCTTCTTTTCTATGGATGAATAATATCTCATTGTACAGCTATATCACCTTTTGTTTATTCAGTTGATGGCTACTTGGGTTGCTTCCGCCTTTTGGCTGTTGTGAATAATTCTGCAATAAACACGTAAGGGTGGGGATTTATCTCAGTGGTTAGAGTGCTTGCCTAGCAAGCGCAAGGCCCTGAGTACAGTCCCCGGCACCAACCCCCCCCCCACCAAAAAAAAGTACAAATGTTTGTGTGGACATATATTTTTCAGTTCTTTTGAGTATATTCCTAAAAGTTGAATTGCTGGGCCAAGTGGTAACTAACTATATGTTAAACTTTAAAAGTAACTTCCAAACTGTTTTTAATAACTGCTGTGTCATTTTACATTCTCACTGGCAATGTGTGAAATTCCAATTTCATCACATCCCTGCTAACATTTGTTATTGTATCTTTTTTATTACAGCCATCCTGATGGGTGTGAACTGATATTTTATTGCAATACATATTTATATTTCCCTAGTAGCTAATGATGTTGAGCATCCTTCCATGTGCTTATTAGTCATTTATAGTTCTTCTTTATTTTATTTACTTATTTTTTTGGTGCTGGGGTTCAAACTCAGGGCTTTGTGCTTGCAAGGCAAGCACTTTAACCACTGAGCTAAATCCCCAGTCCTATAGTTCTTCTTTAGAGAAATGCATATTCAAATCCTTTGGTTGTTTTTCTTTTTCTTTTTTCTTCTTCTTCCCCTGGTACTGGGAATGGAGCTCAGGGTCTCACATATGCTAGTCAAGGGCTTTACTACTGAGCTATATTCTCAGCACTGCCCATTTTTAAATTGGATTATTTGGATTTTCGTTTTGTTTTGGTTTTTTGACTCACTGAGTCATAAGAAGAGGTCTTTATATATTCCAAAAGCTAGACCTTTATCAGACATTTGATCTGCAAATACTTTTTCCCATTCTGCAGATTTTTTTTTTTTTTTGAATCAAGGTCTCACTATGTAGTGCGTGCTGGCCTTGAACTCATTTTGTAGCCCAGGCTGGTCTTGAACCCATGGAGACCCTCCTGCCTCAGCCTCCTGAATGTTGAGACTACAGACCACGCCTGGCTAGAGTTTACTTTCTTGATAGTTTCCTATCACACACAAAAATTCCGATTTTTGATGTTCAATTATCTATTTCCTTTGGCTGCTTGAGCTTTGATGTTATATCTGAGCAACTGTTGGCTAATCCAACCAAGATCATGAAGGTTTACGCATGTTTCTTTCTCAGAGTTACATCCATCCATTTTTGCTATTACTTAGAGGTGCACATTTAGGTCTGCCACCTACCTGTACTGACTCCAACATAACCCCCACATTGCTACTTACAGCTACCTCGATATCCTTGACCTAACCGGTTCACGCACAAACCCACCTATCTATCCACATCCACAGCACCACACATACTGCATGCACACATACCCCAAGATTCTGCTTCCTTGTGCCACATCTGTCAGCTGTAAGCCCGTCTGGAGCCAGCTCTACAGCTTTGGGACCCTCTCCCCACATTCCCCCTTATCCTACCCATCCTGAGCACTCTGTACCACCCCAGGCAGGAGTTCGAGACAGAGCGGAAGCCAGACCTGCGGCGGGACATTTACCTGCAGGACATTCATTGCGTCTCCTCCCTGTGCAAGGCCTATTTCAGGGAACTGCCGGACCCCCTGCTCACCTACCGGCTCTATGACAAGTTTGCTGTGAGTTGAGAGCTGGGGGTTGACAGTGCAAAACCAGGCTTAGAGGCGGCTGCTCGGGTTTTGACAGGTGTGTCACAGGCCAAACAGGGTCCTCGTGATCCCGAATGACAGGCCACAGCAAAGGATTCTGGGGAAAAGATTCTTCTCCCCAAATCTAACTCTGCTCTCTCTGTCCTCCCCAGGGCCGTCTTCCTTTCCTTCTGTCCCCACTGTGTCCTCCCCGTAAGACGCTCAGGCTGCACACAGACTGGGGAGACAGAGGCTGGGTTGTCAGAGCTCAAAGGCCCTTGGGAAGCATCTATGCAGAGTTTTCTTGCACTTTAGAGAAAAAGAGCACTTTTTAGAAGTCAGACTTTTGGGAGGATGTTCCGCCATGAACTGTGATTGTATGCTGAACATCTTTTGAATGAGAAAACACATAACAATATTGGTTTCCTGAATTGAGTAACACTTTGAATAAGTTGCACTTCATTATGCAAGACATCGAGGGACCCTGAACAGCAGTGGCGCCCCACTTAGTCCGCACAGGATAGATTGGACAGATACAGGACAGCTATCTGTGTAGTCCCTGGTGTCCCAGGGCCAGAGCCTTACCCATGAGGATGCTCAGGCAGTGAGTGGCAGTGAGTCACTCCAGGTCACAAAAGTACAAAGCGGCACAATCAAGATTTGGCTGCTTTCTTTCATGAAACCTGAGCTCCTTCTGCTAGGTTGAGGTGTCTCGGAAGGCCAGGGTGGGAATGCTGTGACATGCAGCAGACTGGTCCCGAGGGCTGGCCTGGTGAGGTCACTGACTCCTGCTTCTGACACCCTTCTCCTCCATCAGGAGGCTGTGGCTGTGCAATTAGAGCCTGAGCGCTTGGTCAAGATTCTAGAGGTGCTTCGAGAACTCCCTGTTCCCAACCACAGGTGTGTGAGGCTCCCTCCCTGCACCTCAGGTGGGTGGGACTCTCCCTCTCCATCTGAGTCTTTCTCCCTGCTGGGGCCTGGCCAAGGTGTTCCCTGTGTGATCCCTGCCCCACTTTCTGCAGGACCCTGGAGTTCCTCATGAGGCACTTGGTGCACATGGCCTCATTCAGTGCCCAGACCAACATGCACGCGCGCAACCTGGCCATCGTATGGGCCCCCAACCTGCTGAGGTAGGCGCGTGTGGAGGCAGTGTGTGGGGCTCCTAGGAGACATTAACTGCTGGGAAGCTGTTCCTAGGATGGGGTGTTGCTATGTGGGTGCACGCAGAACAGGGTGGGATCTCTTGAGTGAGTCGAGTGGGATGGAGCCCACCCATTTGAGCCCTTTCTCTGCGATCAAGTAAAGTCCCCAAGGGCAAGGCCTTTGCTTTTTCCTACACTGTACCACTGAGCTCCAGGACTGGAACATGAGTGGTCCTTGCCCAATGTTTGTTGAGCAAATGTCATTCAATCTATTGGTGAATTGGCCTGTGGATCACTCACGTGGAACAAGGCATTATGAAATGCAGCACTTCTTATGGTCTGTCTTGTAGCATGGTGTGAGGAGGTGTGCAAGGGAAGTAGAGATTAATCTTGAGGAGGGGTCCAATAGGGCTTCCTGGGGAAACTGGCATTTGAAACTTGCATGTTTATATGGCTTAAGAGATGGAGATGGGGTTACGGGCAAGCAAGGGAGAGTCTAAGGCCATGGGAGTGAGCCTGTGGCACGTGTGCTGCAGCGGGCCGTTACCAATGAAAGCTCTAAAAGTTTCACTGGTATAAGGTGTTTTGGGGAGAGTTTGGATGGGAAACTGTGGTGAGGCTGGGGGAGCATCACGCCACCTCTCTGCAGGTCTAAGGACATAGAGGCCTCAGGCTTCAATGGGACAGCAGCTTTCATGGAGGTGCGAGTGCAGTCCATCGTTGTGGAGTTCATCCTCACGCATGTGGATCAGCTTTTCGCGGGTGCTGCCCTCCTCTCTGGTCAGTGTCATTCCTGCCCATCAAATGTCACCATTCTATGTCTGGGGAGTCACATCAGTGTTTCTTGTTGCTTGTGTTTTTTTTTCCAGTCCTGGGGGTTGAAGCCAAGGTCTTCACACTGAGATACATCTCCAGCCCTTTTGTTAGTTTTTATTTTGAGATATGTTCTTAGTAAGTCACTAAGTTGCCTGGGCTGGGTTTCAACTTGTGATCTTCCTGTCTCGGCCTCCCAGAGTGCTAGAATTACAGGCTTGCACCCTCACGCCTGGCTTTGTCAGAGTTCTGAACAACACTGAAGATTAACTAGTTCAGTTTCCCCATTTTGAAGGCAGAAAAACTGAGTCTCAAGAGATGTTGGTGATGATCACATGGAGGGGATCCTGGAGAGATAACAGTGCAGTCAGGACTTGAGCAGGCCCCCTTTGCTGTCCGTCCAAGGCATAGCTTGACCTCTGAGTCATCATTCTGGCTCCCAAGGCTAGTGAAGGCTCACCCCACCCCCCACCCCGCCAGGCCAATGTCCTGGAATCTCGTGGCCCTCTTCGTTCATGAGGACATGTTCTTGTGGAGCTATAAATGGAGGGACTGTCTTCAGGGACCTGAATATATCCCCAGCTGGAGTTGGTGAGGGCAGATGAAGGCTGGGTACCTCATGGCCCTCTCTTGACTCTGTTCTTGGTCGATTCCTTTTCTTTTCCTAGGTGGTGAGATGGAAAGTGGATGGCGATCAATTTCGGGGGCCCGGGCATCAGGCAGCCATGATGACCTCATGCCCAGGTCTCTCCCTTACCACCTGCCTAGCATCCTGCAAGCTGGTGACGGACCCCCTCAGATACGGCCCTACCACACTATCATTGAGATTGCAGAGCACAAGTAAGGCTTCCTCTGAGCCCTCCTTCCCTGCACTGGTCACTACGTTCCAACCCCCAATTATTTCTCCACTACCTGCAGGAGGAAGGGATCTTTGAAAGTCAGGAAGTGGAGATCTATCTTCAATCTGGGTCGCTCTGGTCATGAGACAAAGCGAAAACTTCCCCGGGGAGCTGAGGAAAGGGGTAAGTCAGAGCAGATCGGCGGAGCCCTGCCAAGAGTGTGCAAGGCCCTTGGCTCTATGCATGTCCCTATCTTGCAGAGGACAAATCCTGTAAGGGGACACTGCGGCCAGCCAAGAGCATGGACTCGCTGAGCGCTGCAGCTGGGGCAAGTGACGGTGAGTGTATGAGTTCGCTCCTGGTGTGCATGTCCTGTGTGTGTTTGTAAATGTGGTCAAAAACATGCCAACCATGGTGATAGATGTCAAGTTTACACTGGTGAGCTTATCAGCTAATCTATGGGGGACTCCACGAGTGTTTGTGCAGGAAGGGACCATGTGAGGTACGCGTGTGTGTGAGTGAGGGTCAGTGACTGTATTTGCAGGGAGGGAGGCGTTCCCTAGGTAGTGTGGATGGGGTGACCTTTCGCCTGAGGGTATACAGTAATGGGCGAGGGAAGTCAGGCCTGGTACTTTCTGAGCTGTCCTGCTTCTGTGGCCCAAGAAAGCAGAGCACATTCTCCAGAGCCTTCCGGAGAATGCCTAGGTCCTTGGGAGCTGAGACTATTGCCTACTTGGCCCTCTCTCTCCTCCACAGAGCCGGAGGGGCTGGCGGGGCCCAGCAGTCTTGGACCAGGGCCGCTGCTTCCTGAGAGTTTGGAGACCAATTCTATGGAGGCAGTGGAGGGTGAACAGGAGCCTGAGACAGAGGCACTGAGTGGCACGAACTCTGAGCCAGGCACACCACGAGCCGGGCGGTCAGCCATCCGGGTTGGGGGCAGCAGCCGTGCAGAGCGCTGTGCTGGTGTCCACATCTCAGACCCCTACAATGTCAACCTCCCGCTGCACATCACTTCCATCCTCAATGTGCCTCCCAACATCATCTCCAACGTCTCCTTGGCCAGGCTCACCCGTGGCCTTGAGTGCCCTGCCCTGCAGCCCCGGCCAAACCCTGCCTCTGGCCCTGGCCCTGGCCCCGGCCTTGGCCCTGGACCCCCAGGTGAGGACTCGGGGATTTCTGAGGACTGGAAAGAGGATATTAGGTTGAATTCTTATGTCGAGGATGCACCTGGGGATGGGTAAAGGCCTCAGCCCATAGCTTTTGCAGTGGTTGCCTTCAGCGGCCTCCATGGATTTGGGACTGGGGTGTCCAGCAATGTGATCAGGTGGTGTGAAATCCATGGAGAGGGGCTCTCTGGAAGGCTTCAGATGACTGATGTACCCGAGGATGGGGTCAGTGTCACACATACAGCAGCAATTACTAAATACAAGGGTAGGAATATATGATGGGTGATGGTAACAATCAGAGTGACATTAACAGCTAACTTCTACCAAGGGCTTTTTGTGTGCTGAAGGCTGTGTTAGGCACTTTGCAGGACCGCTCAAAATCTTATGACATACGTATTTTTGTTATCCTTATATTACTGCAGTGGAACCTGCGACTTAGGTTAAGCAATTTGCAATTGATTCAGATAGGAAGAGGCAGAGCTGGGATGTGAGAGGCTCTGAGGCACCATGGGATAGAGGGTAAGGTTGTGGGATGTAGAGTTAAGTATACTTGGGTTCAGATTTTGCCAGTGTGACTTTGGACAAGTAGCTTAATCTTTCTGAGTCTTGGTTTCATCATACATAAAATGCAGACAATACCCTATGTAGTGGTTTGTTTTACAGAGAAAATACGACAGTGAGTTGCAAAATATAAAGCAAAGTGCTTGACACCCAGGGGGGGCTCCACGGTGGTAGCCTTAAGCCGCTAGTTAGGGATGCTGGTCTGAGGGATCAGCCATGTGGAGTAGCTGTATTGGGAGTGTTGGGTCCCTTCCATAGCAATGCTAGGAAACCCACATTGGAGAGGGTGAGGACTGGCCTTGACTTTTGTGTTCCCGGGACTACCTCTCGCCCAACAGATGAGAAGTCGGAGGCAAAGCCAGCCCCAGGTCCCCTGGCTGACTCAAGCCCAGCGGACATGATTCCTGCTCTGGAGGACTGTCTGTCCCAGGAGGTGCAGGATTCCTTCTCCTTCCTAGAGGACTCAAGCAGCTCAGAGCCTGAGTGGGTGGGGGTGGAGAATGGGGAGGTGGCCAAGGCAGGAGCAGCAGGAGCAGCCTTCTCCCCTGGGGAGGACGACCCTGGGATGGGCTACCTGGAGGAGCTCCTGGGAGTTGGGCCTCAGGTAAGGAGGAGCTGCGCTGGGTTTGAGGGTGGTATGGAGTCCAAAGTGTGGACAGAGCCACCTGGTCCTCAGCCACAATGCTGTGCCTACAGGTGGAGGAGTTCTCTGTGGAGCCACCCCTGGATGACCTATCGCTGGATGAGGCACAGTACGTCCTGGCTCCCAGCTGCTGTTCCTTGGACTCTCCTGGCCCTCAGCCAGAAGTGGAGGAGGAAAATGGGGAAGAAGTCTTTCTGAGTGCCTATGATGACCTAAGTCCTCTTCTAGGGCCTAAATCCCTGAACTGGGAAAGTGTAGGGAGTATGGAAGAAGAGGCGGGAGGGTATGAAAGACAAGCTCCAGGACAGGGTGAAGAAGAGCAGGCATGCTGGGAAGTTGGGGAGGACAAGGAGACAGAGCCTGGAAGCACAATGGACATCAGAGAAGAGGCAGAGGGGAGTTGGGAGATTGAGGTAGAGGATGGAAAGACTGGTAAGGAAGGGGAGGAGGCTAGGGGAAGTCAAGAGATGATGGTCAGCTTGGAGAAAGAGAGTGGAGAAGAGCAGGAGGCCAAAGGAGAGGAGTCCCAAGGACAGAAGGAGGTTGAAAGTACAGAGGAATCTAAGGGTGTGGAGGAACCAAGAGGAGAACAGGATAAAGACATGGAGAAGGAAAGACAAACTGAAAGAGAAGAGGCTAAGCAAGGAGAAGAGGAAGCCCCCATAGAAGCTGGAAGGGACCCAGAGCATGGGGCCCAAGAACACCTGGTTGCTAAGGAGAAGTGGGACACTGTATACAAACAAGAGGCTGAGGGAGGCAGACAGCATGAGGTCAAAGAGCAGAATGGGGATGAGGACCATAAGGCAAGAGAAGACCAAGGACATGGTGAAGACAGCAGAAGCCCAGAAGCAGTAGTTGAAGGAGGAGAAGGGGAGGTCAGCAAGGAACAGGAGAGTGGGCATGAACAGGCTGAGGGAGACCAGAGGGCTGGAGATGATCATTTAGAAGAAGAGGCCCTCTTTGAAGGGCCAGGTGTAGAGTTCCTAGAAGTTGACAGTACCAATGAAGGCAATGCTCAGTTTTCTGAGATGGAACAGGCAATCCCACAGCCGACCCAGCCACAGGAGGCAGAACCAGAGGGACATCTGAGTCCTGTGGGCTGTGATCTGTGCCCCTGTCCCTTTGGGTCAGTTGGTGGTGTGGGCATGCGCCTGGCTTCTAGTCTGGTTCATGTCCAACAAGTCCGCTCTGTGCCTGTAGTGCCCCCCAAACCACAGTTTGCCAAGATGCCCAGTGCAATGTGTAGCAAGATCCACGTGGCACCTGCAAACCCATGTCCAAGGCCTGGCCGGCTGGATGGGATTCCTGGGGAAAGGGTGTGGGTGTCCCGAGCTTCCCGAACTTCCTGGAGGAATGGGGGCAGTCTTTCCTTTGATGCTGCTGTCGCCCTGGCCCGGGACCGCCAGAGGACTGAGGCTCAGGGAGTTCGGCGGACCCAGACTTGCACAGGGGGTGGCGACTACAGCCTCATCCACAGGACCTCCCCATGTTGCACCATCCCTGCTTATTCTCCTCGGCCCCTTAGTTCCCTGGAACTCCCACCTGAAGGTACGGAAGAGTCTGGACCCCGGAGTCGGCTTAGTCTGCCCTCTAGAGAATCCCAGCCACCTGTCCCCCTTTTGTCCTCCCAGCGCAGATCATATGCATTTGAAACACAGGTGAACCCTGAGAAAGGAGGACTGTGATTAGAAACTATGCACTGGGCAGAGCAGACCAGCAAGTTATCTGGAATCTCTGGGGTTCCTGACTGGCCATCTCTTCTGCTTCCTGAGCAGCTGTAGTGCCCCGGTTAATAGGCTTTCGCCCTCCAGCGACTCTTTTTGACTGTGGGAGGTACCATCTTGGTGGGTTTACTTGAGCTTGCCTCAGACACAAAGTGCTCTCAAGAGAGTCCCAAGAAAGTCAGCAAGATTCTGTTCCCATGAAGAGTGGTCATTAACCAAAGGGATCACAAAGGAGACAGAAAACTTAAGAGACTTTTCAACATGAAGAACAGAGGGGGAATTTCAAACAGACTCCTTCTCTGAGGCTTCTCAGAGGGTGTGAACTTCTCTTTTTGGAAGCCCAAGGTACAGGAGGGGAACACAAGACCAGGTTAGAGTCTGGTCTGACACACAGAAACTTCTTGAATTGCCCATTCCTGCTTTGTTCTTCGACCCTTAAATACCCCCTGTCCCATTTAGCTCTAGATTAGGAGGAACATGTCCAAGAAGCTCTTTGAATCCTCAGTATTTGTTGGAAGGAATGGCCCTGTCCTTTGCCTCCAGTCACCTTACAGAAGAAAGCTCCTATGCAGATTTCTCTGCAGTCCTTTTTCCTTTGGAATAATTTCCCTCCATTTCAGGAGAGGGGAATAGCATGACTCAGGACCTGGGACTACTTCTCTATACAAGTGGCCCCACTCTAGTAAGGATGAATGTTTCAGAATAAAAGTTGTATTTTTACATCTGAACAGTATGGTGACTCATTCTTACTACAGATTTGGGTGATAAAGATCATATTTTCATGTCTTTGGCCAAATGTCACTTTTTGGGCTGGGGGGGTGTTCTTCCTTGGTTGTTGTCATGGAGACCTGTGGCTAGAAACTAGAGCTGGGTTCATGGTGGTCAGGAAATGGGGAAGAGAAACTTACATTTACATAATGCTCGTTTTGTGTCAGGAACTGCCTAGATATTCTGTGTAGATAAAAACTTTGTCTTTTATTTCATTTAATCCACATAACAGTTCCATACATTTTACAGATGAGAAAACTAAAGTTCGATTAAGTCAAAAATGCTTGCCAAAAATCTGAAAGGTAAGAAATGGCAGAGGGTTTGAGATCAGGATTTATCTAACCCCAGGATCTGAATTCTTCCTATTATACCATAATGCTCCAAATCCATTATGGGTACATTCTTAATAACAACGGGAATGAAAGCTGGGTGTGGTGGTGCATGCCTGTAATTTCAAGCACTTGGGAGGCTGAGACAGCAGAAACACCCCCAGTTCGAGGCCAGCCTGAACTACACAGTAAATTCAAAATCAGCCTGAACTACATAATGAGACCCTCAAAAACAAGTAAGTCTCAAAAAACAAAAAATCCAAAACAAAACCAAAAAATTGGAAATCAAGATTCTCAGAGAAAGTGCGAGCCTCAGAAAAACTGAAAGCCCAGGGTCTCTGAGTGACTGCTGACAACAATACAAAAGCATATGTCCTCAACTCTAGTTGGAAACACTTCAAAATAATGCCCTGATCTAAGATGGTCTCGCAAATACTGTAGCCCTTGTTAAAGATGGCGCCTCTGTCCGCCGTTACTCCCTTATCTCAGCAGGCTTCCCTCACTCCCTTTTCTTGTAATTAAAAAGGCCCAGCCTAGCACAAAAGCCCATACTAGTCGTTTTTCTTCCCGTTCTTGCCGAAAGTTCGACATCCCCGGAATACTGCTTCTTTTCGGCACCTCCCCCCCTACGCCCCACACCTACGCGTCCTCCAGCCCTCATCAAGATGGAGCGAGCGGAAGTGGGGGTGTTTGGAGGCGCTGAGGGGGCTGTGCGGGCGGCGGAGACATTTCCGCCCCTCACCAACATGGCCGCAGGTTGGGAGTGCGCATGAGCAGTTGTCTATGGAGATAACCAGGTCGGGCGAGGGAGAACACTGTCTGTGGAAATCGGCGGCCGGAGAGGCTGTGGCCTGTGAGTGAGGGGCCCCGCGGGGGTCTGGAGGCGGGGTGGACCGGCCGGGCGGCGTCGCTTGGGTTTTGTTTCAGTTCGGGGGGTTCGGGAACTCTTGGGGCGGAAGCCTTTGTTTGGGAGTTGGGGGCCTGCGCCCCTTTCTTTATCGCCTACCCGCTCTGTGGGCCGGCCGCGCACGTCCCCGCCTCCGGCGCTGCCCAGCCGCTGGCCCCCGAGTGCCCGGCGCCCTTTGCAGCCGCTTCCGCGGAGCAGCCGAGGCGCACGGCGGGCGCCGCGGGCCGGGCCGGGTCTCGTCGCGGGCTCCTGGGCTCGCGCCTGGCCGGGGCTCGGCTCCCCGGCGCCCCCTGCGTGCCGAGCCTGCGGGGAGACGCCGCGCTCCCAGGCCGGGTCCGGGCGCCTGAATTCTTTCGGGACTCGATTTTGCCTCATTGTGCCCAGACTTAGCCGGGGCTCTTGGTGGGCCTTCCTTGCTCGAGCGTGCAAACCACAACATCCTAGCCTTATTTCCGTGTCACCTATTCTCGATGTTCAGGAAATGCTTCCGGATGTCCAACTAAAATCTGAATAAGTGGCCTGACCCCGTTGCAGGGCGTGCTCAGAGGCTGTCTCCGGCTGACAGCTGTGGGCGATAGAGATGCCTCCTGCGCCCTCTTTCATTGCCTTCTCCTGCAGTCGGCGTAGCCCGCCCCGGAGAGCACTTCCTCCTCGGGTTTGAGGATGGAGATGGAGGTGGTCCCCAAACCTAGGCGCTGCAGTACTTCCCCTCAGGGACGGGAGTCTCCTTGCAATGTTACTTCCCACAGATAGTTTCACTTTCAGTTCCTTTTTGTTATTGTTGTGATCATTTTTCTTGGATCCGGGCTTTCCAAGGCTTAACCGCTAAGATGTTTCTTGGATAAAAAAGGTTTGGGGGACCTTATGGGTAGAGGATTTACAAAAATCTTGTACTTTTCATGTCGGGATTTTATTGTTTTCTACTGTGTAACAACTGTGTCTGTGTTATACTGTTCACAGTATCTGTCTTATACTGTGTAGCATTCTGGAGGTCTCTTTCTGCTTAGCCCTTTGTTTTTCCGGTCCTCTGGGTGGGTGTCAGGGTCCTAAAGCAGGCACCTTTGTAGACGGATTCCTTCCCTATTGTCTTTTCTCCTTCAGAATCCTGAGCCTGGAGTTTTTTTCCCTTTTTGCTAACGTTCGGTTGACGTGGAGTTGTCATGGCAACATTTTAGCAACTGTGTTGCTCTACAGTTCTACTGGAAGGCTTGATAAATAAAATAGAGGAGGCCTGAATGTGATGCACTTGGGCTTTAGGGTCTCAAACAGATGCTATAAATCTGGAACCCTAAAGCAAGAGCCTGTCAGTAAGATGGGGCCCAAAGATTTTGTGGTTAGGGAGAGTTTTCCCATGGCAATGGACTTCTGATTTTACCTTCCTAGATTTGAGAGCAGAACAGAAATTTCTTGCTGCATATATTGTGTCTGGAAAAAAAAAAGCTTGAAGAAGCATTAGTGTCCGTGACCCTGTTTTGTTTTTTGGGTTTTTTTTTTGTTTTTTTTTTTTTTTTGAGACAGGGTTTCACCATGTAGTTCAGGCTGGCCTTGAACTCACTAGGCAGCCCAGGCTGGGATGCTCTCTGTGGTTTTTTCCCACAGTGGTGGTCTAAACGTGACTCCCCCATCCTCACATAGGTGTTGTGATGGTAGATCATAACAGCTTTAATAATAACCCATAATAGCTTTAATAACAATCCTTCCAAAAGTACGTTTTTTCTCAGTCTTAATTATCCCCTCTCCACCAGAAGTTAGAGAACACTATTTGTAAAGCTGCTTTATCAGTCACTGCAGGGCAGTCCTCAACATCAGGATGTGGGGGTCAGGTGTGGCGACAAACGCCTGTAATCCCAGCGTGGGAAGTCGAGGCAGGAGGATCACCCGAGCTCAAGGCCAGCCTGGACTACATATTGAGTTCAAGGCCAGCCTGAACTACAGAGCAGGACCCTGTCTCAAAACAAAAACCATCAAAATGGGTGAAGAAAAACAAAATAGGTAAAGCAGATTGTCTGTGCAGGTGATTAAGTTATTTTCCTGGCCGTGTCTTCCTTAGAGCCTAGGTTCTAGAACCGTGGCGGCGAACCTATGGCATGTGCGCTGCAGCCAGCTGTTTGTTATCATTGAAAGCTCACTGTTCTAGAACTAGGGAAGCAAGTTGCCTGGACTCACTGCAAACTGATTTCTATCAGGACATCACTGAAGCCTGTGCATCAGGAGATACAAAGACCTCCAAAAAAGAACCAGTTCCTCGGATGTGCCCCCTCACAGAGAGATGAAGGGGTGAGTGAGGAAGAGAGGGCCTGGGATGAGAGCTGGGTGGCCTGGGAGAATGCAAAGTGGCTAAAAGTGATAGCTCTGCAGCTCTCAATTCAGGTCCTGCCCGGGTCTATCACTTACCAGCTGTGTGGTTTGGTTTCCTTATCAACAAAATAGAAACAGTGCTTCCTACCTCATGGTGCTCATGGTGTGTTTAAGTGCTTAGTTTAGTGCCTGAGTACTTAGTGGACACTAGTTGTCGTTATCCTAACCTAAGCCAACATCCCATGACAATGAATTTGGGAGCCATGTGTTACTGGGCCAGTGAGTTTCTCACTTATTCTTCTATTCTTCCTTTTTTCCTTTCACCACGAATAGGCAGCAGAAAACAGCTGAAACAGAAGAGGGGACAGTGCAGATTCAGGAAGGTGAGTGTTAGGACTAGGACCAAAGCCAGGTGTGATATCACAGGCCTGTAATCCTAGCACTCTGGGAGGCTGAGGCAAGAGGATCCCAAGTTCGAGCTCAGCCTGGGTAATTTAAGGACTTAATGAGATCCTGTCTCAAAATAAAAAAGGATTAGAGATGTAGCTCATGTGAAGGCCCTGGGTTCAATCCCAGAACCAAAACAAAATAAAACAGATAAGGGGAAAAAGAAACAGGACCAAGACCAAGGACCCATCATGGCTTCCTTCCCTCCCCGACTGGCCTACCTCCTTCTAAAGAACATGCAAGGGTTACAGAGCGAGAAGAGAGGCCGTTAACTCACAGACCTTTCCTTGGCTCTTTTAACTCAGGTGCAGTGGCTACTGGGGAGGACCCAACCAGTGTGGCTATTGCCAGCATCCAGTCAGCTGCCACCTTCCCTGACCCCAACGTCAAGTACGTCTTCCGAACTGAGAATGGGGGCCAGGTAAGGGAGGGAGCCAGGTGGCTGCAGGTGTTACTTGGGGCTGGGGTTGAGGGAGGTGACTGAACGAATCTTGGGAGACGCGGCTTGAGGGGGTGGGGTGAATGTGGGCTCTTGGGGGTGGGGGCGATAGGAGCCTTGGAGTCGAAACTGATGTGGGCTGAGGGTGTGCTGAAACGTGGGATGGGGAAAGAAGGGAGAATGGCCGAGTCTGTGTCTCTGCAGAACTCTCCTTGTTTCCCTGTCCAAGAGAAGCTGTACTAGGGGCCCTGTGGTTCTTGGTGCTTACTCTTTTCTTCGATCTTCCTTTCCTGCCCTTCCCTCTTCTCTGCTTCTAGGTGATGTACAGGGTGATCCAGGTGTCTGAGGGGCAGCTGGATGGCCAGACTGAGGGCACTGGAGCCATCAGTGGCTACCCTGCCACTCAGTCCATGACTCAGGTACAGGAGTATGGGCTGTGGATGGGGCAGTAAGAGGAGGAAGGGAATCAGCCGGATGGGGGTGAAACTAATACAGTGAGGCATCTTGGGCTGCCTTGACCCAAGGCACTGGGCTCTCCCTTTCTAACTGTTTCTCCCTCCCCCCTGCAAGGGATAGAACCTGCAGAGTGGAACAGCAAGGACATGTATCTGACTGTTCTCTTGCTCCTCTCCCCAGGCTGTGATCCAGGGTGCTTTCACCAGTGAGGATGCAGTTGACACAGAGGGGACAGCTGCTGAGACACATTATACCTACTTCCCCAGCACTGCAGTGGGAGATGGGGCAGGGGGGACCACTTCGGGGAGTACAGCTGCTGTCGTTACTACCCAGGGTTCGGAGGCACTGCTGGGACAGTCCACCCCTCCCGGCACCGGTGAGCTATGGCACGAGGGTGCCCACTGGAGGGGCTGAGCAGGCTGTGGGACATGGCGGGGGTTGTGGGCCTTTACATGTGATCTTCAGTGATCACTAGGACCTGGGCAGACAGTGAGTGAGGCTGTCCTGCTGGGTGGAGGGAGCAGTCTTGTCAGAGAAGGGCCCCAGGGTGTTGGTGAGGTTCCTGGTCCCAAGTCCTGACAGAACCTACCCCGCATCTTCACAGGCCAGTTCTTTGTGATGATGTCACCACAAGAAGTATTGCAGGGAGGGAGCCAGCGCTCAATTGCCCCCAGGACCCACCCTTATTCCCCGTGAGTGATCCTTTTGTCTTCTCAGTTACTGTGAGTGGTCGTAATACCTGCTAAATCTTGGGTAGTTTGTCACCCCAAACTCTAATCTTGTTTTTTGTCCTTTCCTCACTCTGGCCACCCTGTGCTCTGCTGTCAGGAAGTCAGAAGCACCGAGGACCACTCGGGATGAGAAACGCAGGGCTCAGCATAACGAAGGTAGGTGTGGTCCAGGCAGTGTCTGGTGAGATCGAGGCAGCGGTGGTGTCTGAGGGGAGGAGGACTGATCAGGACCCCGAGTTTCCACTGAGTCACTTGTCCTGTACTTTGGCCCGCAGTGGAGCGCCGCCGCCGAGACAAGATCAACAACTGGATTGTACAGCTGTCCAAGATCATCCCAGATTGCTCGATGGAGAGCACCAAATCTGGCCAGGTCATGGAAAGACCCTGGTAGTGGACAGGGGGCCTGACTCTGTCTCCTAGTGTTGTTTCCAAAAATGGTAGAGAGAGGGGCAGGCATGGCAGTAGCCTTTCCTATCTTTTTCTGAGACTCCTGTATGCTTGGGAGATGTTATATCACTATTTTTAGGGGGGAGGAGGAGGAATGAGGTCCAAATGTGATTGTGTGTTTAGAAAACAAGCTAGACATCTTAAGTCCTCATCCTCATTTTGTGGGCTTTGTCTCGCAGAGTAAAGGTGGAATTCTATCCAAAGCCTGTGATTATATCCAGGAGCTTCGGCAGAGTAACCACCGGCTGTCTGAGGAACTCCAGGGGCTAGATCAGCTGCAGCTGGACAATGATGTGCTTCGCCAGCAGGTCAGACTCTGGCCCTGGGAGAGTCCCTTGAGCTTTGTAGACACTGAGCCAGTGTGGGACCCCCTCCTACATTCTCCATAGAGAGTGCTTCACATTTTCCTCCTCACTAGTGGATGTCTGAATGAGTGCAGGGCTTGGCAGTGCCAGCTCTTCTGTCCAGTCCCCTAACTGCCCCCTTCCCATGCCAGGTGGAAGATCTTAAAAACAAGAATCTGCTTCTGCGAGCTCAGTTGCGGCACCACGGATTAGAGGTCGTCATCAAGAATGACAGCAACTAACTCTGGGGACTCAGGGGCTTTGGGCTTGAGGACTGCAGATCGCCTGGGAGCAACAGGCTGGTCCCGTCCCCTTTCCTTCACCACCCACTTCTGGCATGGGACTGGGGGAAGTTCGGAAGGCGGGTCTTTGACCTGAGGCCCTGCGGTGTGGCAGCCTGCAGTGTGGGAAATACAGTGTGGACGTGCACTGACGGCCTTGCCCACCCGCACCATGCAGCCCCTGGGCCCTCGTGCTCCTCTTGCACAATGCATGTGCTGTCTCCATGCTGGATACGGGACACACTAAACAGAGGGGCTTGCCCTGTGCTTGCTTAGAGCGCCCAGCAGAGGGTCTGCTGACAGGGGAGCCCTGGCCTGCCCCAGGGCTCTGGCGCTGCCACTGATTCTTCCTTTCCCTGGAGCTGAGGTTCAGATGGCCACCTGGCGACTGGGGAACAGGCTTAATGAAGAAGTTGGGGAAGACGCTTAGCAGTGTCTGCTGCCCTACCAAGAGGAGAGATTGGCTAGCGAGCAGCTAAGGCCTATGCAGAAGTCTCTGAAGCCAGGGAGAACAGGCAGGGGCCCACATGGGGCCTTTCCCCTTGTGGGAGTGGTTCTTGATTTTTTTTCCTTTCTTTCCCTCCCTTCTTCCTTTCCTTTTTTTTTTTTTTTTCCCCAAAATAAAAGTGTTCAGAGCCACAATTGTGTTTTGTCTATTTTTCCTCCTTTTGTGGGTGGGAGGGGCACATTGCCCTTTGACCAATAAAGGCGGGCCAACTTTAGGGTGGGGTACTGCTCCTGGACTCATTTTCCTAAGTCCTGGTACCTGTGGCAGACCGGGCGTCGTTTCCGGCCCATGCTGAGCAATCGCAAGGATCCCGCAGGTGTGGAGGCGTCGGGAACAGGTGCAGCGGGAGGCGGTGCCTTTGCTTCCGGTTCCGGTCTTGGCTCCGGGAGGAGGGGAGATGCTGCAGGCGGCGAGGCGGCCTCGGGCTGCGTTCCTGCGGCTCGGGATCGCTGCGCGCACCATGGCTGGAGGTACCTCCGAGGCGACCTGCACCGAAGTCCTCCCAGCTTGTGGCTCCGGAGTTAGAACGAGCGCGCGGAGCCCCGGGGAGGGGAGGGGCGAGGGGCGTGGCCGGGAGGTCGCCGCGGGCCGGGCCAGGTGAGGGGCGCGGTGGCCCGCAGCCTCGCAGCCCCGCCGGTACAGTCCCTCGCGCCCTCTTCTCAGGGCCCATCGTCTCGCTCCCTGAGCTCCAGTCGCTCCTGGCCTCGGGCCGGGCCCGGCTCTTCGACGTGCGATCTCGGGAGGAGGCGGCGGCAGGGACCATTCCCGGGGCGCTCAACATCCCGGGTACGGCCCCGGGAGGAGAAGCCTATGTTGGGGCAGAGGAAGTTCTTGGCTAACGGGGCCCCGATTTAGGGTGGCGATGGGGGGCAGGAGGTCTGCATTCCCTTCGGTTCCCCTCGGCTGGCGCTCAGCTTCCTCGGGAAGGGCTGGTTGGGGCGGATCCTGCAGCGGAGCCGCCCGTCCGGTTTGCGGGATGAGGAGAGGGACAGGCAGCCTCTCCGCTTGACCTCCCTGAGGCCCGATGACCGCGTCCTCCGCAGCCTCCACGCGACTCGGGAAGGGGCTCTTCTTCAAGGGTTGTTTGGCTGACTTTCAGCACGGGTTGGCTGTTTCATGTCCTTGAGGTTGGGATGGGGGGGCATCCGTTGTTTTGGGGTCCCTGGAGATTCGTTTCACCGCCGGGACCCAGCTCGTCCAGGCCCAGCTCCTGGACCTAGGAGTGCCATTGCAGCCACCGCTGGCTTTCTTTACCTTTCACCTTCCCGCCCCGCTCCCAGTGTCCGAGTTGGAAAGTGCCCTGCAGATGGAGCCGGCTGCGTTCCAGGCTTTGTACTCCGCTGAGAAGCCAAAGCTGGACGACGAGAATCTTGTCTTCTTCTGTCAGATGGGCCGGCGGGGCCTCCAGGCCACGCAGCTGGCCCAGAGCCTTGGATACAGCGGGTACAAGCCGCGCTGGCCGGGCTGATGGGGCTGCCCACCAGGCCTGCTTTCCCTCACCCCTTCTTTGCCTTCACAGGGCTCGAAACTACGCTGGGGCCTATCAAGAATGGTCGGAGAAGGCAGGCTAGGCTGCAGGCAGCTTCCTGCTGGTCCCTCCTTCCTATGGCCACCTTTACAAAGGACGGTGGAAAGGCTGATTGCTGGCTTGCCCTGGGCCAGGCTTCTCCTTAGTGCTTTGCACATGAGGGTCAAATAAAGAACACTTAATCAAAGTATTGGAAGTACTTAATTTCAGGTGGACTGAAAGTCGTTCTACTTTTCTATATCTCATTTCAGCCCTAGATCACTTGTCTTTCCAGCCTTCATCTACCTGACTCCGAACCCTCAGATTTGAGCAGTTTCCTGACATACTGCAATTCTAGAAGAGTTGTTTTCAGCCCAGGGTGTGCCTCAGATTCACATAGTAGCTTCAGGACAAAACAAAACAAAAAATCTTTAGGGTCTAAGGGTGACCAGCCACTTGGGAGGCTGAGGCAAGAGGATTGCTTGAGTGCAGGAGTTTGGGGCCAGCATCTGCAATAGAGTGAGGAAACTGTCTCAGGAAAAAAAAATCTTTGGCCCCATCCCAGAATCTGGTGGGTGGAGCATGGGCATTTGTGGCTTTCCAGGCCCTTCCGGTGATTATAATTGCACAGCCAGAAGCAAGTACCACTGCTCTGGACTGGAAGTCAGCAAACTGACCCCAAATATCTGGACTGCTGTGACACTGCTTTATTTATTTTTGAGACAGGGTTTTTCTGTGTAATCCAGGCTGGCCTTGAACACAGGGAGATCCTCCTGCTTCAATCTCCCAAGCACTGGGATTACATGTGTGCACCACTACACCTGGCTTTCCATTTATATATTGTATATGGCTGCTTGTGGGCGAAATGGCAGAATAGCTGTATCACAGACTATACGTCCTCTGCAGCCAAAAATAGTTACTATCTGAACCTTTAGAGAAAATGTTTGCCTATCATTTCTCTAGACCAGTGGTGGCAAACCTTTTAGAAACAAATTCACAAACTGCAACCCAAAATGCACTTACTTATTGCAAAGTGCCAGCCGTGCAATTAAACCTGAATACCGAGGTTTTAGTTTAGAAAAAAACAACTC
The DNA here is from genome assembly GCA_004026905.1 of Hystrix cristata. NCBI lineage: Eukaryota > Metazoa > Chordata > Mammalia > Rodentia > Hystricidae > Hystrix > Hystrix cristata. The sequence goes on from PVJO010001712.1 coordinate 130,690, forward strand.
ATACACTTGGCTTGTGTGCCGACAGAGGGCTCTACATGCCCACTACAGTATGTGTGCCACAGGTTCACCTGCGCTGCTCTAGACCCACAGCACCTTAGCCCCAACCTACCATTCCTCGGACTCTGTCTCTGGGTCGAGGAAAGGAACAGGTAAATCCCAGGCCTGTGGGTGAGGGAACTGATGGATTACAGGGATGAGGAGCCCCTTTTGTGCCGCCCCAAACAGGTTCTTGTTTTTGTCACCATTGTTCTCTAACTCTGCACTGGATTTAACAGAATTCAGTTGGTTTAAAAAAAAAAAATAGGTTGAGGATGTAGCTGAGTGGAAGAGCACTTGCCTGGCATACACAAGGCCCTGGGTTCAATCCCCAGCACTGAAGGAAAAAAAATAGCAAATGCTTACTGAAACTACAATACCATGTAATAGTATATATCTTCCTTTTAGCATGGTGTATAGTTTGATGCATGTCCTTTGAAATCTTTTAATTTTTTTGTTTGGTTTTTTGAGACAGGGTCTCACCCTGTAGTTTACACTGGCCCTGAACTCACTATGTAACCCAGGCTGGCCTCGAACTTGCAGTGCTCCTGCCTCAGCCTCCCAATTGCTGAGATTACAGACATGTACCACCACGCCCACCTGAGACCTTTTAATATTTTAACAGCAGAGTTTTCACTTCTAGGTTTGATTTTTAGCAATTTAATGCCTTTATCTGTGGAAGAGAAGTTTGGGTTAGAGATGGAACTCTTTTTCTGACTTCAAGTTCCTGAAGAAATTCTTTCAGACATTTCTTGCATTCTTTGCCTCTCCTCACCTCCATTTTCCCTTCCTGGCTGCCTTCTGGACTATAGCCAGCTCTTCTCCCTCTATTATCTCACAGTCCACACTCAAATCTTCCATTCCTGGGACTCTTGAGCTTGTGTGTCACACAGTCATCCCACTTTCTCCCTGGGCTAATCTGAGTTTAGCTGGACATTGTTGGGTCCAGAGATAAAAAGGAAATATGTGAAAGTCTAGCCCAGACACTAGCAGGTATCAGTTACTCTTCCCAAATAACCAGATCCGTGGCTCTCCAGGCCCTTCCGGGAAATTTTTCCTGGGTGCTAATTCCCCTACTCTTTGTTTTGAGTCTGAACTATTCTCTCCTCTCCATCCCTTCCCCCTACCCCTCTCCTTTCTTTCTGAGACAGGCTTTCTCTACATAGTTACTTCAGGCTGGCCTGGAACTCCTGGTGATCTTCCTGCTTCAGCCTCCCAAGTGCTAGGATTACAGGTGTGTGCCACCATGTCTGGCCTCTAGTCTTATTTGTTTATTTATTTTTTTTTTGGTACCGGGAATCAAACTCAGGGCCTCATGCTTGCGAGGCAAACACTCTAACCACTGAGCTAAATCCCCAGCCCTCTAGTCTTATTTTTTCCCCTTTTTTCAGTCTTTATAGTTTATAATATTTCTTTTCTTTTCTTTTCTTTTCTTTTCTTTTCTTTAAACAGGGTCTCACTATGTTGTTCAGGCTACTCTTGAACTAGCTGTGCAGCGCAGGTCTGGCTTCGACCTCACAGTCCTCCGGTCTCAGCCTCCAGGGTGCTCAGATGACTGACATGTGCCCAGCAGATTATAGCATTTCTATGATGTTATTAGGGAAACATAAATTTACTGTTGATAAAATACACCATTCTTAAGTGTTGAGTCCACTAAGCTTTGAGCATGCTCACTTATAACCACTTGCCTCAACAAGAGCCAGAATGCTGAAATACGCAGGAGTTTCCTATCTTCTGTCACCAGATTAGTTTTCTACATGCCAACATGTATTTTTGCTTTCCAGCTGGAGGTCAGAGAGAGAATCCTAGAAGCACACTGACCTGGCCCACCTCACAGCTACGGCCTCTGGTATGATCCTTGTTAAGACAACGTTGCTTTCTCCCTCATTAACCATTTGGCTTGTGACCCTGTAGGCGGTTCCAATCCATTACCTTGTGCTTCAGAATTCTGTCTTCCTTTCCTCATAGCTGACTATTTCAATGGGTGGAGCTGAAGCCAAGCTTGCCAGTTAGACTCACTAGAGGCACTCTCCTTGCCTTTATTTATTTTTGGTGCTGAGGATTGAACCCAGGGCCTTTGCACTGAGCTACATTCCCAGCCCTTTTTATTTTTTATTTTGACACAGGGTCTCCGTCACTCAGTTGCCCAGTCTAGGCTCAAATTTACAATCCTCCTGCTTCAGCCTCCCAGTGTGCTCTTGGCTTCCCAGTGTGCTGGGATTATAGGCCTGTGGCACCACACCTGGCTTTTCCTTGCCGCCTTCTGCTTTTCTGTTCATACTAAATTGGACCCCTTTCTCCCTACTTTATCTCTCCCAGGTTTGTGCTTGCCAGACGCCCGTGTCACCATATATGTTACACCCCATTTCTGTTCATTAGAATTGCTGACTGTGTGAGTGCCTCAAAAGCTGGAACCAGGCTTCACTTCCAGTGCCTAGAACACAAAGACTCAGTGGGGTTTTGTTGAGCCTTGCTAGCCTTCTGAGCCTCAAGTCTTTTAACTTCAGCCCTTCTGAAGCATCAGCCTGGCCAATCTTGAAATAACTTTTTTATCTTATCAGTCTGCCTGGTGTCCAGAGCACACGTCTCAGCCTGGCCTTCAAGCAGTCTGTGGCCTAGATCTTGTGTCTCTGCTGTTCCTGCCTGCTGCCATCACCTCGGTCCCTTGGTGCCCTAGGTAGACCCTACTCATGTATGGCACCGGCCTTCCCTTATGCCCTCTGCTTGGGAAGTCATTTGTACCATCTGAATTTCACAAGAATTGGAAGAATATATTTTGCAGGAGATTTACAGTTCTCATCAAGAGGACTTTTAAACTCAAGAAGAAGAGAGAAAAATAGCAGATAAGATTATATAACTGGATTTTGTGAAGGACACAAGATGCAGAATGGAGGATAAAGCACTTACCGCACTGTGTGGTAACTTGCATTCCTCTTTATGTGCGCTGTTTAAGGAGATGGGCTGTTTACTTTCTTGCTGTGTGGCCAATGAGGAAACCAGAACCTGACATACAGCAAGTGCTCAGTAGATGAATTTTTATTGAGGCATTTAGTAATTCCCATGGAAAAATGCAAGGGAGAATGATGGAAATCATATGAGTGGTAGTGTGTCCCAGTGGACAGGGTAACAGTCATGAAGCTCACATCTGTAATCCCAGCAGTCTGGGAAGCGGGGGCAGGAGGATCACAAGTTCCAGCTCAACCCAGGCAACTTAGTAAGGTCCAGGGAGGATGTAGCTCAGTGACAAGGGCCTGAGTTCAATCCCCAGTACCCCACAAAGAACAAAATAACAAGCTGGGGATTTAGCTCAAGTGGTATAGTGCTTGCCTAGCAAGCACAAGGCCCTGAGTTCAGATCTCTAGCATCAAAATACAAAAACAAAAACAACAAAACAGTCATGAGTCAGAGTCCTGAGTTCCAGTTCTCATTTAGCACAACTGAGTGGTTGTTGCAAGGTACTTTTAACTATTTCAACTTTTGTTTTCCTTATTTTGTCAGTGGTTCATACGGAATAGGAGACCATGCCTCTTGAAATTCATATTATCCAAAGAGGGGAGGGTGGTGGGGTGTGGTGGTGGATGTCAGTAATTCCAGTTCTGGGAGGCTGAGGCAGGAGAATTACAAATTCAAGTCTTGCTTATGCAATTTAGTAAGATTCTGTTTTAAAGTAAAAAATTAAAAAAGGGCAAAGGTCATTGATTTAGTTCCTAGTAACACACGCAGACACAGACACAGAGAAAAAGAAAATGGGAAGTCCTTAGAAACACGACTTGATGGTATTTCCCAATGAGAAATCTTTCTAGCTCATTCATTCTACTAATATTCCTATCATATTCCTCAGCCTATCAAGTCCTCCTATTAATTGACCTTTTCAAATGTTCATGGTATACTATTTTTCTCATGCCCTTATTTTCCTCTACCCAGTTTAGATTCTAGGTACGATTTCATCATTATCATTTCTCTGTGTAATTAGGAGTACACTTGTCAAAAAATTTCAAGGCCTATATTAAGAAAATGTTAAAATATAGTGACAACGCCTTAAAAGAAGACTGATACTGAGGCTGGGGATTTAGCTCAGTGGTTAGAGTGCTTGCCTTGCAAGCCCAAGGCCCTGAATTCAATCCCCAGCACAAAAACAAAACAAAACAAAACAAAACAAAACAAAAAAACAAAAAAACTTGTACAAATGAAAAGACTTTAAAGGTTCGTGGTTAGAAAGACTCAACAGGGCTAGAGTGATTGCCTAGCACGTCTGAGGCCCTAATTCCATCCCCAGCACTCAAAACAAAACAAAACCCAAAACCCAGCATCATAAATGTAACAGTTCAAGTGTTGGGGACTTAGCTCAGTGGTACAGCACTTGCCTTGCAAGCACAAGACCCTGAGTTCCGTCTCCAGCACACACACACACACAAAATCCGTTCAGTTGAAAACAAGAATTGCCAAAAAGTCTTGAAAGAGGGAGTCAATGAGGGGGACACAGGTCTTACCAGCTAGTAAAAATATAATAAATGCTGGGTGTGATGGCACACACCTGTAATCCCAGCACTTCAGACACTAAGGCAGAAAGATCATGAGTTCGAGGCCATCCTAGGCTACCTAGTGAGACCCTGTATCAAAAAAGAAAACTATAGGTTTGGTGTGGTGGTGCACACCTGTAATTCTAGCACTCAGGAGGCTGAGGCAGGAGGACTGTTTCAAGTTCGAGGCCAGTCTGGGCTATACAATTAGTTCAAGGCTGGCCTGATGTACATAGCAAGACCCTGTCTCAAAAAACAAAAAACAACAAAACAAAACAAAATCCTATATATACAAATGGTTACAAATTAGAGAATGAGAATGGGTAGGTGGGTTCCATACCCCCTATGATTTGCAAGATAATTTCAAATGAATCAATAATTGAAAGTAAGAATGGAAATAAGAATTCATTAATTCACTTAATTCATTACCTTAAAGTGGTTAGGACTTTTGTAACTATGACTCAAAATTTAGAAGCCATCAAAGAAAAGACTGATCAAGTACAAAAGAAATAAACTAAAGTCTTCTTCACACTATGTTGCCCAGGCTGGGCTCAAATTTGTGATCCTCCTGCCTCAGTCTTCCAGAGTGCTGGGATTAGTGGTGTGAGCCACCATGCTTGTCTCAGTATGCTAACTATGCTAACTTTTACATTAAAAAAAGAGTTCAAAGCTTTTGTAAATAAGGTGGGAGGAGGGGGGAAGGGAGGGGAGGGGAATGGGAAAAAAAGAAGCAGCAAGATATATCATGTACAGGTACAAATTCCCTATGATGAATGTTATCACTATATACACCTAAAATGTACCATTAAAATAAAATAAAATAAAAAAGAGTTGCTGGAGATTTAGCTCAGTGGTTAGAGTGCTCACCTAGCAAGCACAAGGCCCTGAGTTCGAGCCCCAGCACCAAAAAAAAAAAAAAAAAAAAAAAAAAAAAAAAAAAAAAAAAAAAAAAAAAAAAAAAAAAAGTTACAGCAAACTTCTCAACACAAACCTTAAACACCAGGAGGGTTTGGAGAGGTGTTTTAAATTCTCCAAAATAACTACATCCTGAAAACTTTTCTTCCAAATTTATGGAGAAAAAAGGTATTTCCGTTACAAGGAGTACCTCAAGAAATTCATGACCACCAAACCATCTTTTTTTTTTTTTTTTTTTTTTTTTGTTCCAGGGATTGAACTCAGGCCCTTGTGCTTACAAGGCAAGCACTCTAATCACTGAGCTAAATCCCCAGTCGCACCAAACCATCATTTTAAAACATTCTCAAGGACGTGCTAGACAGAGACAATGAAACCAACCATGCCAAGAAGTCAAAAAGCATGAATGTATCTGCTGGGATGTGCAGTGAAGCAAATGGGGGAAAATAAAAAGGAACACAGCAGCAGGAAAATAATGATAGGAATAGTCAATATCTTCCTGCAATAACTCTCAGCGTGAATGGCCTCAATTCTGTGAGCAAACGACAGTAACTGGCTAAATGGATCGGTATAGAAGAAATACATTTAATTCAAAAAGAAATTCACAGATGAAAAACCAAAGAATGGAAAACAATATTCCATGCAACAAGAACCCAGAAAAAAGCAAGAGTAGCTATCCGAATTTCAGACAAAGTGGATTTCTAGCCAAAACTGCTCAGAAGAGGCAAAGAAGGTCACTACATATTGGTTAAGGGAACAATTCAACGGGAAGAGATAACTATAAACACATGTACCAAATACCGGTGCATCCAATTTCATAAAACAAAAACATACGGGCATGAAAAATCAGATAAACACCAATATAATTATAACAGGGGATCTTGATACCCCACAGTTACAAATAGACATCAACTAAACAAAAAAAATCAACAAAGAAATATCACAGTTCAATCAAACCACACAAATTGACTCACTATATATTTATAGCATGTCCCATCCAACTACAACAGAATACACATACTTTATAGCAGCACATGGGACTGTCTCCAAAATAGATCACATACTAACCCATAAAGCATGTTTAAGTAAATGCAAAAGAATTGAAATGATCCCATGCATAATATCAGATCACAGTGCAATGAAATCAGAAATCAATGGTAGAAGACATCACCAAAACTAAGCAAACATATGGAAATTAAGACGTTCTGCCTCTGTTTTTTTGGGGGGTGGGGATTAGGGTCTTAGTATACACTGACCCTGAACTCACTATGTAGCCCAGGCTGGCCTCAAACTCACAGCAATCCTCGTGCCTCAGCTTCCCGAGTGCTGGGATCAAAGGCGTGTACCACCACATTTGGCTAACAATACACTCTTGTGTTTCCTAGATGCAGGTATACACTCTTGAGTAATCAATGAGTCACAGATGAAATTAAGGAAGAAGGTAGACGGTTCCTATAATCAAACTATAATGCAAGTATGAAATACTGGTGCCTATGGGACAAAACAAAAGCATTCCTAACAGGGAGGTTTATAGTGATGGATGCCCACATTGGAAAAGCAGAGCAAGCTCAAATAAACAACCTAGGTGTTACGGTTTGTATTTAGATGGCCCCTCAAAGCCTCATGTGGTCATAGGTGGGGCTTTCAGGGGCAGCTAAATCTAGAGTGTGTGATGCTGGGATTAAGGCTGTGTGATTACTAAATCAGTCCACTGATTGGCTTGGCACCACCCTAATCCTGGCAGCCTAGACAGAGTATATAAGACAAGACAGAAAGAGGCTTGTCTACCCCTTGCTTGCCCGCCTTGCTTCCTTCTGCCTGCTATGCACAGTTTCTCCTCTGCAACACCCCTCTCCCACTCCACCCTGCCTTGGAGCCAGCCAACTGGTTGAAATCTCTACGAACTGCAAGCCAAATAAACCTTTTCCCCTTTAACTTTGTCATTGGGTACTTTGTCTCAGCAACAAGAAAAGTAACAAAGACACTGGGCTATCATGACTTTCTATGATAGCCCACACTGTGTTTCCTAGATGCAGGTATACTTTTTATCTTTGCTCTCACCCTCTTTTTCTATTTACTCAGCCCAAGCTCACTCTGCAGAGCCAATTTCTCCTTCCCTCTTCACTTTAACTTTCTTGAATAGACTTTACCACTGCTTTTTGCTTGTTTTGTTCAATTCTTTGTTCAAAATGAGAAGAACCTGGATCTAACTCCAGAGGGAGAGGTGAGCAACCCTAAATCTGGTGAGAAGCAATCCCATCCCTAAGCTGCAGGGGATGGCACTTCCCATCCAGGAATGGGCAGGAAGTGGGGAGCAAATCCATTACTGTCTACAGCCTCAGGAGCCACCTGGGGAGATATTAAACAGCTCATTTCACAGGCTGAGCAAACTCTACAAAAACCCGCATCCTTTCTACCTCAGAAAACCTCTTCCTGGCAGTGGTAGCACAAGTCACCTGTAACTCTAAGAAGGTAAAGTCCTGAGAGCCCTCTGCACATATTTCAGTGGGTGCTGTGTGCAGAAGCCATGATGACCTTTCTCTACCAAGTCCAATATCCCTCCTCCCTTCACTCTGTCCCTCTTTCCCAAACCCAGTACAAAAAAAGAAAGGGGGATATTTGCAGCGTTGGCTGGAAGTATGTACGAGATGGATATGCAGAGTTAAGGGACTTTTTTGGGGTCACACACCCAAAACCTCCCAGAATGCATGGTTAGAGGTTAAAAAAAAGCCTACAGGGCCACAAGTAGGATCAAATACTTTGCCTGAAGCAATGAGTGCTCTGGCCTTTGTCCTCCCCTTACTCCAGGTTATTACTTAGATTGGCCTAAGGTCAGTCTTGTAACAGACCACCTTGACCTTCCCCTGTCCTTCTGCTGTCTCCTACATGAACGCCAGCCCAGACACCCTTCAATTTTCTTTTATCCTTGCTTCCTGGTTCTGTCACCACCAAGCCAGAGAGGCTTCAGTTTAGGGCTGTCCTTATCAAATTCTTTCACGCGGAGGGGTCTCAGTTAATGGTAACCGCTCTGGGCCCTCTTGGAGCAGGGACTGTAAAAAAAAGAATAACCTAATGACGCATGTCGAGGTCCTAGTAACACAAGAACTATCTAAATCCAAAGCTAATATGGGGAAGGATATTATAAAGATCAGAGTAGAAATGAATGAAATTGAGACTAGAAAAACAAAGATACAAAGAATTAATGAATGGATAGGTTTGTTCATTGAAAGAATAAACAGTTATTCCTTTTCAGCTTGGGCCTGGCAGAATGGCTCTTGCAAAGAAGGGTGGAGAGAAGGGCCCTTCTGCCATCAACGAGGTGGTGACCCAAGAACACAGTATCAACATTCACAAGCGCATCCATGGAGTGGGATTCAAGAAACATGCCCCTCAGGCACTTAAGGAGATCTGGAAATTTGCCATGAAGGAGATGGGGATACTGGATGTGTGCATCAATACCAGGCTCAACAAAGCTGTCTGGGTCAGAGGAATAAGGAGCGTCCCATATTGCATCCATGTACGGTTGTCCAGAAAACAGAATGAGGATGAAGATTCACCAAACAAGCTCTATGTGTTGGTAACCTACATCCCTGTTACCACATTCAAAAATCTCTAGATAGTGAATGTGGATAAGAATTAAATTTCAAATAAAGTTATTTAATTTTTTTTTTTTTTTTTGGTGCTGGGGATTGAACTCAGGGCCTTGTGCTTACGCGGCAGGCACTCTAACTGCTGAGCTACACCCCCAGCCCCCAAATAAAGTTATAAGGGCTGGGGATTTAGCTCAGTCAGTAGAGTGCTTGCCTTGAAAGCACAAGTTCAATTCTCAGCACCAAAAAAAAAAAAAAGTTATAAAACTGCCAAAAAAAGATAGAACAAAAAAACCACATATACACACAAAAGAAAAAATAAACAAAATAGATAAACCTCTAGCCAATCTTATAGTTCCAATTTTAGTATATGCGCTGCCGAAGCGAGCACGAATTTTATCAAAATAACAGAAGAAGAGACCCAAATCCAAGCCAAGATCTTCTCTAAAGTTCTTGTAGAATTTGGAAGTGAATTCATCAGGACCTGGGGTTGTCTTAGTTGGCAGTTTTTAAATTACTTCTTTAGCCCAGCATGGTGATACAAACCTGTGATCCTAGCTGAGGCAGGAGGCTGAGGAAGGAGGATCACTGTGAGTTCAAGGCCAGCTTGAACTGCACAGCCAGTCCCCATCTAAAATAAAAACCAAACCAAACAAAAATGCTACTTAATTACTTCTTCAATTTCATTGCCTGATACTGGATTATTCTGGATTTTTGTACGTTCTTGCTTCAGCTTTGGAAGTTCATATGTATCTAGGTATCTATCCATTTCTTTTGACTTTTCCACTTTACTAGAGTACAGATTTGCAAAGTAGTTACCAATGATCTTCTGGATTTTAGCAGAATCTGTTGTGATTTCATTTCTCCTATTTCATTTCTTTTTTTTTTTTTTTGGTGCCGAAGATTGAACTCAGGGCCTTGTGCTTGCTAGGCAAGCACTCTAACCACTGCGCTAACTCCCCAGCCCCACCTTTTTCATTTCTAATGACATAAATTTGGGTCTTTTTTTTTTTTTTTTTCCTTTGAGCCAGGGTTGTTATCAGGTAGCTCCTTCTATTTTTCTTTTCTTGTTTATTATTTTTTCTTGTTTTTGTCTTGTAGGTAGCTCCTTCTAAAAGTGACTTGCCAAATAAACATTACTGGGCTTTGGTTTGCTCACCTCTCCTTCTGGAGTTAGATTGCAGGTTCTTCTCATCTTGAACAAATAGTTGAACGAAATAAGCAAAAAGTAGTGGCAAAGTTTTTATTTGAAAAAAGTAAAAGCGAAGAGTGGGGGAGAAACTGGCTCTGCAGAGCAAGCTCGGGCAGAGTAAAACAGGAAAAAGCAAGATAAAATACACCCTGGAGAAAGCAGCGTGGGCTTTGTGAGGAAAACTACAACAGCAAGCTCTCATGGCATCTGTGACTTTTTATACTGTCCAAATCTTGAGGAAACCTGGGAGAACTTCTACATCCGGGTCCCCAAAGGCAGTACTGGGCTCCCACCCCTCAGGCTGACATCAGGCCTAGGCATCCTACTGAAAACCTGCTCAAATTCTCATGAGAAGTTCATGTGTAGGGCTTTGAGAACTGTTCTGTACACGTGTTCTGGGATCTTGTAATTGACAGGTTGTGCCTGCTTCCTTATCCAGCTTTGCCATGTCCTAATGTCCTACGTTCGGGTCTCACTATGTAGCTGGCCTCGAACTCAGGGTGATCCTCCTACCTCAGCCTCCCAAACGGTGGGATCACAGGTGTGCACCACCATCTCGGGCTAAAGAAGTAATATAAAAACTGCCAACTAAGATAAGTCTAGGTCCTGACAAATTCACTTGCAAATTCTACAAGAATTTTTGAGAAGACCTAACAGCAATACTCCTCAAACTCTTTAACGAAACCAAAGGGAAGCAGAACTCCTAAAGTCATTCCTGGAAGCAAGCATTACCCTGATTCCAAAACCAGAAAAGAAACTGTTATGGTTTGTGTCTAGATGTCCCCCCAAACCTCATGTAGTAAGAGGTGGTTGTATCAGTGGTGGCTGGATCTAGAGTGTGTGATGCTGAGATTAAGGGCATGTGATTACTAAATCAACCCACTGATTGGTTTGATACCTCCCTAATCCTAGCAGCCTGGAAAGATATAAGGAAGGCACAGGAAGAAGCTGTTTAGGTCCCTTGCTTACTCCCTTACTTGTATCCCTTGCTTACCTTGCTGCCTTCTGCCTGTCTACCAGGCCACCCTGCCTTGGAGTCAGCTGATTGTGGACTGAAACCTCTACGAACTGTAAGCCAAATAAACCTTTCTTCCCTTAACTTTGGGTGTCGGTTTTTTTGTCTCAGCAACAAGAGAAAAGTAACTAAGACAGGAACCAAGCAAAAAAGAGAACTATATGCCAACTCTTTGATGAATATAGATGCAAAAATCCTCAACAAGATATTGGCAAACAGAATGCAGTAAATCACCAAAAGGACTCTAACATCCATATATGATAAAAACCCTGAAGAAATAGGTCCTTATCTCAATCTGATAAAAGCCATCTATGACAAACCAATGGCCAACATCATATTAAATGGAAAGAAGCTGAAGGCTTTCCTTCTAAAATCAGGAAGACAACAAGGGTGTCCACTATCGACATTCCTGTTCAATGTAATTCTTGAAATATCAGCCGGAGCAATTAGTCAAGAGAAAGAAATAAAATAGAATAGGATGAATAGGATGAATCCATCCCTTCTTTTTTTTTTTTTTTTTTTTTGGTGCTGGGGATTCAATTCAAGGCCTTGCACTTGCTAGGCAGGCCCTCTAACCACTGAGCTAAATCCCCAGTCCCAAATCCACCTTTTTTTTTCTTTTTATTTGGTGCTGGGGCTCAAACTCAGGACCCTAAGCTTGCTAAGCAAGCACTCTTTACCACTTGAGCTAAATCCCCAACAGAGATATGAATAGGAAAGGAACGAGTTAAATGATCATTAGTTGCAGAACATATAATCCTCTACATAGAAGACCCAAAAACTCTACCAAAAGACTCCTGCGATTAATAACCAAATTCAGAAACATAGCAGGATACAAAGTCAACACTCGAGGTTGGGGATTTAGCTTGGTGGTAGAGTTCTTGCCTAGCAAGCACAAGGCCCTGAGTACGATCCCCAGCACCAAAAAAAAAAAAAAAAAAAATCAACACTTAATAGTGTTCCTGTACAGCAATAATAAACTCACTGAGCTGGGTGTGGTTGTGCCTTTAATCCCAGCACTTGGGAGGCTGAGGCAGGAGGATTGTTGTGTGTTCAAGGCCAGCCTTGCTACATAATGAGTTTGAGGCCACCACGAACTACATAGTAAGACACTATCTCAAACAAACAAATAAACAAACAAACTCACTGAGAGAGAAATTAAGGAAGCAATACCTCTAATAATAGCATCAAGAAAAATGAAACACTTAGGAATTAACCTAGCCAAGGAAGTCAAAGACCTCTACAGTGAAAACTATAGTTCTCTGAAAAGGAGATTGACGGGAACATGGAAAGCTCTCCCCTGTTCCTGGACAGGTGAACCGAAGTAGTCACAATGGCCAGACTTTCAAATCTGATAGACATATTTAACAGAATCCCCATCAAAATGCCAATAGCATTCCTCACAGAACTAGGAAAAGCAATCCTAAAATTCATATGGAACCAGAAGAGACTTAGAATAGCAAATGTAATTCTGGGCAACGAGAGTAATGTGGTGCAATCCCAGACTTCAAGTTATAGTACGAAGCTACAGTGACACAAACAACTTGGTACTGCAAACAAAACAAAACAAGAGACACAATAAAAAAACCCAAAAATCCAAACAACAACAGCAACAAAAAAAACTGTGCTTGTGGATCAGTGGAAGACAATAGAGGATGCAGAAACAACCCAAGCACATTCAGCTGTCTTATCTTTGACCAAAGGGCCAAATCCTTTCCCTGGAGGAAAGAGCCCCTTTAACAAATGGGGCTGGGAAAACTGGCTATCCTCATGCCAAAGACTGAAACTAGACTCATATCTCACCATGCACTAAACTAAAATAAAAATGGATCAAAAATCTAAAGATTAAAACCTGCTGAAAGACAAAATAGGTAAAACTCTTGAAGATATACAGGGAAGGACTTTCTGAACAGAACCACAGTGGCACAGGAAATAATACCAAGTACCAACAGATGGGATCACAGCAAATTAAAAAGCTTCTGCCCAGCAAAAGAAACCACCAACAGAGTGAAGGGACAACCTACAGAATGGGAAAATTTTTTTGCTAGCTACTCCTCAGACAGAAGACTCATATCTAGAATATGTAAAGAACTCCAAAAACTAGACCTCCCTAATTTAAAGACCCAATTCAAAAATGGGCATCTGAAATAAATAGACACGTCTCAAAAGAAGTACAAATGGCCAATACAAATGTTCAACATCACGGGCCATTTAAAAAATGCAAATTAAAACATTACTGAGATTCCATCTCACTTCAGAAAAAATGGCTATCTTCAAGAAATCAAATAACAAATGCTGGAGAGGCTGCAGGGGAAAAGGGGCCATCTTCACTGTTGGTAGAAGTATAAACCGTACAACCACTATGGATATCAGTATGAAGATCCCTCAAAGGCCAGGCGTGGTGGCCACGTCTGTAATCCCAGCACTCTGGAGGCTGAGGCAAGGAGGATCGCCTCAAGTTCAAGGTCAGTCTGAACTACACAAAGAGACCGTGCCAAAAAAAAAAAAAAAGAACTAAAAATAGGTTGGGGATTTAGCTCAGTGGTTAGAGCACTTGCCTCACAAGCACAAGACCCTGAGTTTGATCCCCAGCACCGAAATAAATAAATAAATAAATAAATAAATAAATAAATAAATAAATCTGATGCTGGCAAAAAATCAATCAATAAAATTACTTTTATGATTGGTAAATATATACACACGTGTTATATAATAGTAACTGGGTTGCATACTTTGTATTTGCTTTTGATACTAACCATTAATATTGTTTCATGTATACTGGTTCATCATTAATATTTCATTTTCAGAACAAAAAATGTGAAATTGAACAAAGACGAAATTAAATGTATTTGGTCAAAACAAATCAATTGCACAAATACAGTATTGGAGGGACCCAGTTTATTTATTTGTTTAGAGACAGGATCTCACTCCATAGTTCGGGTTGGCCTCAAATTCACTATGTAGCCCCAGGGTGCCCTCAAACTCACAGTGATCCTCTTGCCTCAGTCTCCCTAGTGCAAGATTACACACCCAGCTCCTCCAATTTTTTTGCAGGGGGTGCTGGAGTTCAAACTCAGGGCCTTGTGCTTGCTAGGCAAGCACTCTACCACTGAGCTGAATCCCCACACCCTCTAGTTCCCAATTTAATATATATATTGTAAAATTTTATTTTAGTGGTATTTTTAGATAATACATAAACATAACGATAACATTCATCATAGGGAATTTGTATCTGTACATGATATACCCAATTTAATATTATCCAAGTGAAAATAAAAAGAGTTGGGAATTGTGGTACATATTTGTAATCGTAGTACTTTGTAAGGCTGAGGCAGGAGGATTTCAAATTCAAACCCAGGCTTGGCAATTTAGTGACTGAGGGAAACTTTACCTCAAGATAAAAAATGACAAAAGGGCTGGGAATGTAGCTCATAGTGAAAGCCCTTGGTTCAATCCACAGTAGCACCCCCTCCCCCCAAAAAATGACAGTAAAGACAACTAACATTTCGGTTCTTAAAATGTGATAGCAGGCTGGGGATTTAGCTCAGTGGTAGAGTGCTTGCCCGGTAAGCTCAAGGCCCTGAGTTTGATTACCCCCCGGCACCAAAAAAAAAAAAAAAAAAGTGCTAGGGCCAGTGTTCAACATATTGCATGTACTATAGAATTTAGTCCCTGTTTTGTATAAGGCCAGTGATATAAGTGATATTACTATCATTGTAATTACCTTCTGGATGCAGAAAGTCTCAGAGAGATGTGAGCTACCCAAGACAGGAAGCTAGAAACTGGGGAACCTTTGAACTGAGATTTTTTTTTTCTTTGAACTGAGATTTGTCCATCCACAGAGATGGCTTCCTCATCATCCAAGATGGCTTCCTTGGATGACCTTGGGGTCATCCAAACTTCATGCTTGGTAGTAACAAAGGGTCATCCAAAGGAGGCAGACTCATTTGGAAGAGGGGACTCCTGAAATTTTGTTGCATAAAGACAGTGTGAAGGAAATCATGATATTTAGCTTGAAAAGGAAAAGATTTAGGGGGTTGTAATAAGTATTAAAAAAAAAGTATCTTAAAATGTTTGAAGGAAGGGCTGCCAGGGCACCAAATAATTAGACACTTTGTGTAACTCCAGAGAGCAACTGGCTGGAAGTTACCAGATGGGAGATTTCAATTTGTTGAATGGATATTTTATCGATTAAAATTTGGAAGCTGGGCATAGTGGCACATGCCTGTAGTTCCAGCACTTAGGAGGCTGAGGCAGGATGATCACTGAGAGTTTGAGGCCATCCTGGGCTACACAGTGAGTTCCAGACCAGCCTGGACCACAAAGCTAGATCCTGTCTCAAAATAAAATAAGACAACAACAAAATTGGAAGCTGAGCATGGCGATTCACACCTGTAATCCCAGCACTCTGGGAGGCTGAGGCAGGAGGATCTGGAGTTTGAACCCAGCCTTCGAAATTTAGGGAGATACTATTTTAAAAAAAAAATGGGGGAGGGCTAGGGATAAGGGAAGTAGCTCATTGTGATGACCCTGTGTTCAATAGAGAATTAAAAAGAAAGAAAGAAAAAAAAAAAAAAGAAGTTGTACACAAAGCAGAATGGTCTGCCCTGAGAATTCTTAGGAGTTTACGCAGAACATGTCTAAACTACCAGTTGTTTAGGAGCTTTTCTATAACAAGTGAGAGGCTGGCCTAACAGACTCCTACCTAGAGTCTATGCCCTGTCTCAGAGCTCCTCCTATCCTATTCAGGCTCCCACAACTTGAAGTTTCCTCTGACAGGGCCCACAATGATCCAGCCCTTCTCCAAGCCCCTCTCTCCCACTCTTTAGTCCTGTATTTAACTTTGCATATAAGTCTTCCCAAGAATTTAAGTTCCTTGATGGGCCCGCAGGATTGATAGGGGGAAAAGTGGATGTAGAAATAATTAATGATGTGTTATGCATATGTGCCAACCCCCCCATGATGAATGTAATCATGTACTGCAAACACATACTAATAAAAAATTTTAAAAAAGGTTTAAAAAGTTCCTTTGTGAATAAAGAACAGAGCTTTGCACTTTGCAGTCACCTAAATACTTGTTACAATTTAGTAATACTGGGTTTCTCTTTCGGTTACATATTGTCTCCTTTCCTGTAGTAGTACAGGAAGTAGCTTGTAAACCATTAAGTCAGGGATTGTGGTTTACATTTATTTGCTATTTCCCAATAGCACCCAGTACGTGCTTGATAAACAAACATTGCTTTAGATTGAGTGGAACCAGAGGTGGAAACTTTGGCTCGTGAGATGTGGAAAAAGGAATGAAATGTGAAATGTGGCAGAGAGGAAAGAGGCAAAAGGTTAAAAAAAAAATCTCTTTGGATAAAAGTGTAGACTTTTAACTTGCCCTGAGACACCTTTTCAGATAGTTTTTTTTCCACAGGCAACTTGGAGATACCTAGCAGACTTTCTGAGCGCGAATTTCAATTAAACATTACATAGCTGAGTGTGGTGGTGCCTGCAACCCCAGCACTGGTAGGATGGCAAGTTTGAACCCAGCTTGGGCAATTTAGTGAGACCTTGTCTAAACATACAAAAAGGGCCAGGGCTGTAGCTCAATGTGAAGGACCTGGGTTCCATTCCCAGTAGTGGCAACAAACAAACAAAAATCAGTTAAGCATTACACAACAGCACTAACAAAGCTTGGGTATCAACACCATCTACAGAAGGAGACCTAGTCAGCACCCAACCATTAGTCGCATGGGGTAATTCTCAAGGGTAAGGTCCTGCAGATAACTCAAACTCGAGTAAAGGACACACCCACAGTCACCAGAGAACTTCGTGGGGCATGTGCAGCTCAGCTTCTGTTACCTGGTTGTGCTTCGTGTATGTCTGTTTAAAGTTCTGGTTTAGATACTGTAATCCTGTTTTTCCCACCTGGGAATTCAGGGCTCCCTTACGCCTTATTTTCTCTTTCCTCCTCTCTCTCACTTCATCTCAAAGCCAGTGAAGACTGCTAGCGGGGCAAACAGTAGGACCCAGATTGGAGGTGGTGCCAAGGTATCTTTCCACTTCTCTCTGAGTCCTATGCTCCTATATTCCCATATTAATAGGAGTTTTTCACTTGCCAAGGTTCTCACAGCACCAAGCAATTTACATTCAAACCTACAATGAAACAAACCAACCAACCGCCGGGTGCGACGGCGCAAACCTGTAATTCCAGTACTCTGGGAGGCTGAACCAGGAGGATCGCAAATACGAGTCCAGCCTGGACAATTTAGCGATTTAGAGAGAGACACTGTCTCAAAAAAGGGCGGGGGAGGTAGCTCAGTGCAAAAAACCGTGGGTTCAACTCCCAGTACAGCAAAACGAACAAACCACCCAAACCAAGAGCGCTCCACAAGTCTCAGAGCCCGATTACCCTCCCCTAACTCCTGGGAGGTAACACTAGTCCTGTAGCTTCAAATTAGAACCCAGCCATTCAGCAAGTCCCTACCTCAGGACCACCGACCAATCAGCGGGCCCTTACCTGCCGAAGGCTAGACTTTCTGTTCACACGGGACAATCTCTTGGGCCAATCAGAGGCGGTTGCAGTAGAGGTAGTAATGGGCGGGTTGCACCTGGCCACTGTGAGTCACTCGGCCAAGCGGCGGCTCCCTTGACCAATCAGCAGGTGCAGGGGCAGGGCGCTGGCCAATCGGAGAGGGAGGGCTGGGGGCCGGGCGGGGCTCAACCTGGGGCTGGAGTTCAGTCCCGGCGCGGCGGCCGTTCCCGAAGTTGTTCCCGGAGCGCTGGCCGAGGTCGTCGCCTCGGGATCCTAATCGTGATGGGGACAAAGGCGGAAACTGGGAGGAAAGAGTTTCTTCTCTTTACATTGGCGAACCTGTGTAAGTTCCCGGAGTTTCGGGAGGACTCGGTGGGTCGGGTCCGAGGTTAGGCGCGGCGCTCCCCACGCCTCGCCCACGGGAAGGTGGAGCCGAGGAACCTGCCAGCCGCTCCGCCAGTCTGCACCTCTGCGCTCGCCCCGCCGCCCTCCCCCGCCCGGCGCCCGGCGCCCGGCGCCCTGCCCCTCCCCCCAGGACCCGGCGCCCCTCCCCCTCGCTCCGGGCTCGGAGCTGCCCTTTAAACCCGGTCGCTGGGAGTAACTGCGAGGGCTGTTCCTCCTGGCCCCGTCCTCGCCCTGTGGTGCAGGCCCGCGGGCGCGGGACCTGTCCCACCCACAGGCATCTACCTGGCCATCCTCCTCCCCGCGCCTGGGAAGGGCCGTCCTGCCCTTCCACTGTCCGGGAATAGCCAAGAGAAGCCATGAGGCTCTCACCCCTGGCTCCCCGGGCTCCTTCAGGGCCCTCGGAGGAAATGCAGTGGAGGTGGGTGGGATGGAGGTCTCCTTTTTGCAGGAGCTTCAAGCTTCCCTGAATTGCTAGGAAAAATGTCTGGATGCATAACCTGAAGAGGAAATAAAATTGAAAGCTGAAATTTCCTAGGGCTCAGCATTCAAAATTCCTTTCTACAATAACCACCGAGGAGTGCTTAACAAATGTTGATTGAGTGACTCTTCCCAGGGGGAGGATGTGGCTGTTGGTTGGCTGGATTGTCCTTAGAGCCAGGACTCTGCCCTCCCCTCTGGCTGGATGTGAGAGTTTTTGTTTCTTCCGTAAACTCCCTTTCCTGAGGAACAAAGCGGCACACTTGCTGGGGCTTGTCTGTGACTCTAGATGTGTTTGTGTGGGGCTGATTGTGTAGTTGGTTGACTTGAGCCTTAGTCAACCTGTGTTAGCACCTGTATGTTTATCTGTCTGATTTTTAAAAATTTTGTGGTCTGGGGAGCAAACCCAGAGATTTTCATGTTCTGTGTCTGATTATTGAGTGGCAGTGCACACAGACTTGTGTGTATTTAAATCAGTCTGTGTGAGTTCTGCAAGCTTCATCGGGAAGCGTAAGAATGTGAACAGTTACAATCAGTGTTGATATCTTCTAGATAAGACAGGTTTTTTCTTTTCACAGTTTTGCTATGTAGTTCCGGTTGGCTTTGAACTCACTATGAGCCCAGACTGTCCACAAATTCACGGCAATCCTGCTTCAGCCTCCCGAGTGCTGGGATTGCAGGCATGCACTGTCACGCTTAGCGAGAAGACAGTTTTTGAAGAGCAGAGATACATGGATTCCCTGCCCTATTTTTTTTTAATCACAAAAATTTAATCCCTTGGAATGGATGGAACAAGCAAAATTATTCTCTGCATTGTACAGATGAGGAAACAGGTCTAAGGGGGAAATGGCTTTTCTAGGCTGACAAGAGAGGAATCTGGGACTAGAACAAAGGACTCTTGATTCACTTTGCTTCTCCATTCCCGGGCTCAGTATCTCAGGACCCCGTGGCAGAGAAACTGTTTGGGATACTGCTTCGGAATGTCCTGGCCTACCTTTAAACAATTTCTTCCCCATTAGGCTTTTCTCTCGCTTCTCCCTTTCACTCTTCTCCTCCACTTTCCTTTTTCTTCCGTTTCCCTTTTCCTAGTCCTTGCCTATTTTACTTCTCCTGTTACCTTAGAAATGCTAGCAATGCCCAGAGTCATTTTTTGTTTTTGGTTCTGTGCCATCTTTTGGTACTGAGTACTACAGACCTTGTTAGCCCAGGTACTGTGTGAGTATTTCTTCCTCCAAACCCAGACAATTCTGTGAGGTCAGTGGCTGACAGGTTTTGGGAGTGACACAGTATTTGTCAAACCTATAAACTTCTTGGAGCTGCTTCCTTCCACGCCTTTCTTTGCTTTTTTCTCTCCTCCTAATTTTTTCACTCTCCCTAATTTCGAACACTGTTTACAGTAATCTCGCAACAACCGCCTACTGGTACCAAAAGGTTTGAGAGCACTAATTTGAGCTCAAGGGTGTCTTAGGGACCAGGCAACAGTGTTTCAGAGGGAGCCTGGATTAGGAACATGTCCAGGGTATGGAGGAACAGACTTTGCAAATTTTAAATCAAGGTGGACCCCGGGGGCGGGGACTGATTTGGTTAGTGCAGATGAGGATGGCAGTGGGAGCAGCCACCCCATGAGAGTTTTAGCTGGACTGGCTGTGCCTCGTTTGTGACCTTATGCTCCTAGCTCAGTCTTTTCATTGTAAAACACGAGTAATGATCTCTGCCCTACCCTCCTCTGAGGATCAGTGGGGATAAGAGCAAACTTATGTCCCACATTGAGAGATTGTTCTTGAGCAGCTATTATCGCCTTAGATTTTGTGAGGATAAAAGAATGCTGTTCCCAGTAGAGTAGGTCAAAGAAAGCAGGTAAAAGGAAAAAACTAGGGTGTCTTTCCGGGTGTCTAGCCCATCCTCTGCCCCGGGAGTGTGACGCACAAGCAGCTTGTCCATCTGTTCTCCCCTCTGTGGGAGCTTCTCAGTGGGCTCAGGCGTCAGGGAGGAAGGAGAAAGAAAGGGCAGGATGGTGTGGAGCAGCCAAGCGAAGGCCCAGCACTAGCCTGGGTGTGGAGCAAGGTCCAACCCTGCTGGGGCAAAGGCCCAGAGACCTTGGGACACTGGGCTTGGGAAGAGGGCAACTAGTGGCGGACACAGCCAGGCTTTCTGTCCCTAGAGGACCTGTGCTTGGAAAAGGGTCAGCCGATTCCCAGGCAGGAGAGGAGTTCTGCTCAGCACGATGTCGCTGGCTGGTGGCTGGGTCAAGTTCTGGTGTTCACAGGGGAGGAAGGTCAGCCTGGGTTGGAACACTGGCTTTTCTTTGCTGCCGCTTCCTGGAGTGTGGAGTCCCCAAGGGGGCCGAGCCAGGTGGGAGGAACTGCTGCCCGGTGTCTGGGCCTGTCTTCTGTCCTGGTATTTCCTGCTCCTGTTCCTGACTGAGACTTTGTAAACAGATAAGGAGTGGCTATTCAGGGCCAGACTTCACTCAGAAGTGTAGAGATGGCTGAGTCATTTGTACTTTTTCCTCTTTCTACTCTGGGAAATAATTGTTCCCTTGAAACTGGAACTGGGGAATGGACAGGAGTGGCCGTGTGTTAGTCTTCCTTGGCTCTGGCACCTTCACCTCATGAAGTTTCTCTTCAGCTTCTTTGTGATAAGGGCTAGTTTGGGGTCTTCCATGTCATTCCAGTTTTGGGTGGAGCTGCTGTGCTTTTATTATTTATTTTGGTTTTTTTGAGACGGGGTCTTGCTATGTACTTCAGGGTGCTTTTGAACTCACTATATGTCCCGGGCTGACTTCAAACTTATAGAGATCCTCCTGCCTCAGCCTCTAAGGGCTGGAATCACAGTTGTGTGCCATCAAGCCTCGATGTTTTTCTCCCTTTTCTTACACACAAAAAAGGTGTATTGTATATATTTGATTGCATTGTTTATTTTACTTAATGCATCCTGGAAGTCTTTCATGCTTTTTTTTTTTCCCACGTGGGTTGTTATAGGGTTTGTGGCCTGGGTTGTGAACTCCATGCTTCCCCCCCAGCATAGTCAAGAGGTGTTGGTGCTATGGATGTAGAAATAGGTGACACTACCCCTCCCCCAAAGATAGACTGAAATGCCGCTCACGTTTTATGTGCTAGATGCAGCGTAATGGGGCTTGTTTTTCACATTGGTTATCTTGGAAGGGTGATGCTGGGGATCTGAAACTCAAACCAGCTTCCTTTTCAGAGGCCCAGGAAAGACCTGGGTGGCCACTGCCCATGTCCTGAGGACGAGGCGTCCATGTTGGGAAGAGGTTGTGGGAAGCAATGAGTAGAGGCCTGTTGGGGTTTTCCAGGCATTGAAAACCCAGACTTCAAGCGCCTGAGACTCCCTGATAAGCAGGGTTTCTGTTTAAAGTCTAACTGGAGTCATTTGTGTCACAGCTGGAGAGGGGACAGGAGGAAGCAGCTGGCCGCCAGGAATCTTGATGCCAGGTCCCTGGAGTGGGTTGCGGGCAGGCCTGGGAACACTGTGCCCACTGTGGGGAGAAGGTCGAGATGTTGGGGGGAGGGCAGAGCAGGTAGAACTGGAGGGTGCCTGGGGGGACACGGAGAGGAAGGCACTGCTGTATTCCTTGGCGATCGCCACTTTCTGCCATCCTCCCTCTCAGGGCTGAGCCAGCCGGGTGATGCCACCGAACGGGCAGCCAAGAGTGGCTGTTGGGACATGGCCCCGCCTGTTCTCGGGCCCCAGGTGCCTTCCTCTTGCCCCCGCATTCTGTATCTGTTCCGCTTCAGCCTCCAGAAGGAGTCTGCCAGCCTTGGCTGCTCCCTGCCCCGTGTTGCCCCGGGCTTCGGTGGGAGGGCCAGGCCTCCGGGGCTTGGTTCAGGCCCTGCAAAGCAGGAAAGGGCGGGCTGGGAGGAGACGGGAGCCCGAGGTCCAGATTCTAATGGTGTTGCAATGTCAAGTTCGTCTGTTAATCCAACAGACCTTGGTGTTGACTGTGTTGCAGGCACTGTGCTAAATTGGGAGGTGGGTGGTGAATAATGCCTGTCGTGTGGTAGCAGCTTTCATTAGGTAAAACTGGGTGCACACAGATGGGGGCCTTAGCAGGCCCTGGCTCTCTAACAGCTGGAGGGTCCTCATGTTAAAGGACCCAGAGGGAAGTTTAGACTGGTTCTTAGAAAAAACCAGAGACACTGGCTGGCTGGCTTCCCTCTTTTTCCACCCTTTAAAAAAAAAATTTGAACAAATGCATGGCATAAAAGCAACAAGAAAAATTCTAATAGTTAACAGGATGCATAGAGAAAGTGAATTTCCTAATAAAGCAGTGGAAGGAAATAGTGCCCCCCTGCCATGCCACGCCCGCCCGGTGCTGGGGATCGAACTCAGGGCCTTGTGCTTGTGAGGCAAGCACTCTAACCATGAGCTAAATCCCCAGCTGGAAATAGCGCTTCTGCTGTGAGTGTGGCCCTTTGTGGGTTTGGTGGGTTCTGTTCTGCGTCTGCAGTCGGTCAGGGAGGCCTCTCCAGGCACGCACAGGGATCTTGCTCTGTTCCCAGGAACTACAGACTCAGTGACCAAGTAGAATGCAAAGCAGAGTGTGCCAAGGCTGTCATCAAAGAACGAAATGTTTGGGGCGCATAAAGGGATACAGAAGCCCAGCCTGGTGGTGAACACCTGTAATCCCAGCACTCACGAGACTGAGGCAGGAAGATTGCCAGGAGTTCAAGGCCAGCCTGGAGTACATAGTGGGACCCTGTCTCAAACCCGCCCCCCCAAACAAAGGGATTAAAAAAAGCCATACAGAGTAACCTTAAGAAAAAAAGTTTTTTTAATTAAAGTGAAACATGCATGTAGTCAGGTGTGGTGGTACATGCCTGTAATACCAGCCCTCGAAGATGAGGCAGGAGGAGTGTCACAAATTTGAGGCCAGCCTGAACTATATAGTGAGGTCCTCTCTTAAACAAACAAACAAACAAACAAAGCAAAAAAAACCTATGGTAATATATGCATGTGTTTATATGGTAAAATATACTTTAAACAGCTAGGTATTGTGGTGCACCCCTCTAGTATCAGCATTTGGAAGACTGAGGCAGGAGGATCACAAGTTCCAGGCCAGTCTGAACTACATAACAAAACCTTGTTTAAAAAACAAAAAACGAAAACTTTAAACAAGATTCATTCCGTAGTATTCTCTTCCATGACTATGACATAATTTACTTAACCAGTCCCTCCAGGACTTTTTTTTCTTTGCTCTACTAAGTAACATTACTCTATCTATCTATCTGTCTGTCTATCTATCTATCTATCAAGACAGGACTACGTAGTTCAGAGTGGCCTTGAACTCACTGTGTAACTCAGGCTGGCCTCAAACTCACAGTGATCCTCCTGCCTCCGCCTCACAGAGTGCTGGGATTACAGGCATGTGCCACCACGCCTGGCAAATCTTTAAATTTATCTGATTGCTTTCTTAGGCTATATTCCTAGAAATCAAGGATTTTTCCTATGGTAATGGGGATTGAATTTAGAGGTACTCCACCACTGAGCTATATCCCAAGCCCTATACAGTTTTTAAAATTTCTGTTTTGAGACAATGTCTCCATAGTTTACGCAGGCTGGATTAGAGCTTGCAATCCTCCTGCTTCTGCATACTAGTACTTGGGATAACACTGCAGGGTGAACTCTCCAACTCATGGTGATCCTTCTGCCTCAGCCTCCCAAATGCTGAGATTACGGGTACGTGACACCATCCCTGGCTTTGAGAGACTAATTTTGACTGGAGAAAGTCACAGTGATCAGGGGATATTTGAATAGGACCTTGAGAAATGGATGGGATTTCCTTGCTTGTCCAATAGAGATGCAGCATGCCATAATTTTAGAACCTGCGAACTGGGCAATGTGTGTTAAGACCTTACTATTTATGGCTGTGTGACTGAGGCAACTGTTGTAAGTCTCAGTTTTCTCATTACAAAATGGGATGATAGCTAGATGTGGTGTGGCATGCCTGTAATGCCAGTACTCTGGGAGGCTGAGGTGGGAGTGTCACAGGTTTAAATTCAGCCTGGCAATTGAACATTTCAAGGAGACAGTACTAAAGGGGGTGGGGTGGGGTGAGGATGTAGCTCAGTAAACAGACTGTGGGTTCAATCCCCAGTACCACAAAAAAGAGAGGGGGAATGATAAGGACTTTGCCTCAGGGCTTTTGTGAGAATTTAATGAGAAAAATCCATATAAGGTACTAATTGTGCTTTATGTCACTCCTGGCAGTCAGTGGACTCTCTCTAGATTCAAGGGGAGGAGTCAGATTCTACCTTAGTCACAAAGTAAGAAAAGCACGTGGTGGAGGTAAATACAGAGATAAGCATGACCATCTTGGAAAGTACAGGATACATAGTGATTAACGATTTCCAGGAATTGTACCATTGTATCCACAGTGTTACATGTTTATGCAGTAGCACTCCCTCCCCCCCACCTGTTTATGGTACCTTTTTGTTTTGAGACAGGGTTTCACTTTGCAGTTCAGACTGACCTTGAACTCACTATGTAGCCCAGGCTGGCCTTGAATTTGTGGTGATCTTCCTGCCTCCCCAGTGTGGGGATTATAGGCATAGGCCACTACCCTCAGCTTCCTTTTCTATTTTTTACTTTGAGACAGGTTCTAGTTAAATTGCTGAGTGGCTGGGACTGACTTTAAACGTGGAACCCTCCTGTCTCAGCTTTCCAGATGCTGGGATTACAGGCATGAACTATCCTGCCTGCCATAGTTCTTTTGTTGTGTTTTTGACACAGGGTCTCGCTGTGTGGTCCAGGCTGGCCTCAAATTTGCAGCAGTCCTCTTGCCGCAGCCTTCCTTGAGTGCTGGGGTTACAGGCCTGTGCCACCAAGCCTGGCTTTTTTTTTTTTTTTTTTTCCTTCTTCTTCTTTTTCTTTCTTGGTTTTTCTTTTTCCTTTTTCCCGTACTGGTCAATTTCTCTACCTCCCCTCCCCCCATTGCCTCTCATTTATGGTTTTGTTCCTTCTTGTGATCTGATTTTATTTCTTTTTTATTCTTCTTTCCCAATCAATTTTTCTCAATTATAATATTTTCTTCTAAATTATAACATTTGCTTGTTACCGAATATAGAATATGGAAAAGAACAGCTACTGGTGTTCTTATCTCATAATAGTGTACTGTCAGGTGTTTAGATTCTAGTCTTAGAGTTTTAAAAATGTGTACACTTGGATTATTTATAAATACAGGATCATATTTTACATTATGTTTATATTTTGGAGACATTTCTGTGCCAGTTCAAATTGATCTACCTTAACTTTTGGGACGGCAATGTGTACTGTCTACACAGTTGTGGTAGTTAATGTAGTATCATGGACTGACGTCAGGTTCCCTGGTTATAATCTTGGTTCTGCCACGCACTAGTTCTGTGATTTTGAGCAAATCACTTAATTTCTGTGCCCCAGGTGACTCCTATATAAGATAGGAGCCATAATAGTATCTGTCTCAGAGCACTAGTGCAAGGATTTAATGAGATAAACCACTCTAGGGCTTAAAAAAGTATTTTGAGCAGAGTATTCAAGAAGTTAACTGCTCTTGTTATTTTATTCACCGGTTTTCTTGGTGTGCTCAGGAATGTGTAAGGAGAAAGGGCTGGGGGCATCTGCCTCGGCCTCAGAGAACAGCGCTACGGACCCTGCGCGATCAAAGCCCTCCCCACGCCGTACCAGGCTGGAAACCCCCAGGAGCAGAGAATGTGTGTTATTATTCTGAGTCCTCAGCTCTAAGCATAATGCCTGGTACAAGCTGACGTTTGGTAAATATTTGCTGAAGAGCACGGAGCAGGGATGACGAACCTTTTAGAGCTTTCAGTGAGACAAACAGCCCGCCACGGCGCGAGTGCCACAGGTTCGCCACTTGTGGCGTAGAGCGCTAACAAAGGAAGTCTTAGCGGACAGTCTGTTAATTGGGGTTTACCTACAAAGATAAGCCCTAAATTGAACCCAGGGCCTTCGCACTGAGTTACATCCCTAACCCACTTTTTTTTTTTTTTAATCTTGAGACAGGGTCTCCCTGCTACACACACATTCCAGGAATCTTTGTGTCCTAATCTCTTTTTACAACACCATTGGTGGCATTTGAATATAATTCCCTCTTTAAAGGCCCTGTCTCCAAGTATGCAGTCACATTCTAAAGTACTGGGGATGCTGATGTAAGAATTTTGGGGAAATAATTCAGTCCATAACAATCACAAATTGTTTTGAAGTTCACCTCTGCGAAAGGAGCTGCAGTCTGGCCAGGGTGGGGGTGGGGGCCTCCTCCTCAACTCGCTTGGGTTTACTTGGAGTTTCTTGGTTGTACTTGCCGTAAAGAAAATGAAAATGTTGGTGATGGATTCATACCCCCCACCACATTTGCCATATAATTTTATTTTTGGTATTTTGAGACAGGGTCTTACTATATAGTTCATGCTGGATTTAAACCCATTATGTAGCCCTGGCTGTCCTCCAACTCACGGCGATCCTCCTGCCTCAGCCTCCCAATTGCTGGGATTACAGGCGTGCACCCCCATGCCCAGCTCTAAATTTTAAAATTACATCAATTTTCAGAAATTCCAATAAACCAAGAGGTAATATTAGGGTATACTAATATGTCCCATAACTGAATACCATACGTGTTCCGTCCCCTTCTCTAAGGAGAACTCTCTATGCTATATATACAGTACTCTTATTTCCGTAGGTCCACCTCATAGTATATCAAACACATAAAAATGCACCTGCATCTGTCATTGAATGTAAACAATTCCCCACCAAAAGACTGAAGGAATATTTAAAAATTTTATTTTGCCTTTTAATTTGAGACAGTCTTACTATGTAGTCTAGGCTGGCCTTGAACTTGCTAGGTAGCCCAGATGGCCTGGAACTCATGGTGATCTTCCCGCCTCAGCCTCCTGCCTGGAGTTTTCTAATTACAGTATTTACCTATGAATAATTTGTGTAATTTGCCACTGGATCTGATTTTTTAGCTATCATCCACATATGGTCAAAGAATTCTTGCAGAGAAAGATGTAAATCTAATGTAAATCTAATAAAATTTGTAAATATCAAATTGGGCTAAATGAAAATATTGTGTTAAATTTTGCAAATCATTTGTCATTAAGCAATTTCAGTGTGCAGTTTTCTTTTCCTATCTGCGAGAGGGATGTTTCACCAGAGAATTGTAGCCTTCAGGACCCTAACCTGCTGGATAAAATAGCTCAAAGCCGTGGGGTAAGTTAGGGGTAGCTCACATTAGCCTTGGTTATGCCTGATTGTGAGCACTGTTACTACGGTTCATATTGTCATTATTGTGTGCTGGGAGAGAACAATTCTCAGGAAGCTTCCTCTAAAAACCTGAGGATCCCGAGAGATTGGATCCTAGAAATTGGACCAAAAATATCCTCTCTGATATCTGCCTTAATTCTTATAATGCACACTTCCATCCACTTCTTCCAGTTTTCAAAGTCTTTGTTTCTATTTCAAATTGAGAGTATTTCACTTTCGAATCCCTACTCCTTGAGTAGCTATCCATCATCTCCCTTTCCCCTTTTTTCATCACTTTTAAATAAATTTTCTTCTAAATTAGAAAAAAAAAAATCAAATTGACCCTAAGCAGATAGTCCGCCTGTCTTTTCTAGGACCTACCAGGTAACAACCTTAGCTGTGAGGAAATCCAGAAGCCCGAGCTGCCTCTAGGCCAGGCAGGCGTTGTTTGTGTCATTGAAAGCTCTTTCACCATCACTGTACTAGGCATTGCTGAAGGCCCAGAGGCAGCCTGCCCCAGCCAGCAATTTTTACACATTTTTAGACGAGACTTTGCTAAGTCACTAAATTCCCCAGGGTGGCTTCCAACTTTTGAGCTGCTTCGACCTTACAGTGTGTAGTGCGCATGGGATACACGTAGTAGCATGTGCCACTATCCCTGGTGTGGTATTAAACTTTTGAAAAAGATTAGGCTTTGAATCAGGTTTGGTTTTCCTTCATTTGGTCACACTCCATCTTCTAGTTTAAAATCTGGGCTTAGCCAGGCATGGTAGCACGTGCCTGTAACCCCAGTGCCCTGAGAGGCTGAGGCAAGAGGATTGCAATTTAGAGCCCAGTCTGGGCAATTTAGCGACTGTATTAGTAGCTTTCCAGAGCCAATGGTTTGCAAGAGAGCAGATTCAATACAGGACATTTACAAGTTACAGCGTTCACCCATAAGCCAAATGCAAGAAGAATGCTGAATGTCTGTGCACTGGAGACCTGAAAGATCCAATGAAGGGCTGGGAGCCCACAGCACTGTCCCATGTACGTCTGTGTCTGCACAAAGAGGCTAAAGAAATCTTTACTGGAACCAGGATAAGATGTTCACAGCAGAGAGAATACCAGAGCTCCCCTGAAGCAAACAGCAGCTATCCAGGATGACAACAAGGCCTTGAGCTCCTCCTGTGACAAGAATAGCCTGTTCCCCTCGGGAGAACCAGCCCCAACAGAGCTGCTCCTGGGAAACAGCCGGCTGCTAGCTTCTGCTCCTGTTCTCTTTTATGTTGTGTCAGCAACAATCTTCAGTTGGATCTCCTACACCCAAACTCAGTCCAGCTGGACGTTCCTGCTCAAGTTGACCATATCAGCCCACCACAGCAACTTACTGAAACTCTGTTTCAAAATAAAAGAATAATAAAAACAAGGGCTTGTGATGTAATTCACGTGTGAAGGCCCTGAGTTCAGTCTCAGGTGCCAGCAAGGGGGGTGGGCGGAGAGTTTATCTTTGTAGGGAAAGGTTAACTAGGAGACTGTCTGCAGTGACGTATTTGTTAACGGTCAGGTTGCTGAGCAGGCATTTATTGAATGTCAGTTTGTACCAGGTACCATGGTAAATGTTGAGGACTTGGAATAATAACACACGTTCTGTGCTTCCTGGGGGCTTAGTCTGGCGGGGTCACAGACAGGTGTGCCCAGGTGATGTCACTAGTGTGGGAAGGGCTTGGATGGCGCATTATTTCATGGGATAATGAAAGCCTAGGAAGAGGCTCTAAACTGGCTGTGGGGAGGGTTGGCATGTGGTGGGTCATTTCCAGGAAAAGAATGTAGATGAAGAGTGTCAACCAGATAAAGCGGGAAGAGAGTGTGCCACACAGCAGAAGTAGCCAAGCAGAGGCAGACATTGTGAGACAGCTGGGTCCTTGCTGCGAAGCCTAAGCAGTTTTATGCTGCTAGAGGGTAGACTGCAAGAGTAGAATGAGGGAGAAAAGATAAGCTTATCCAGAAGTCAGGTAGTGCTGGAATTTTTAGCTCCTGGTGAATTTGGATTTTATCATATAGGCAATGCAGAATCATCAAGAGTTTGATGCCCAGTCAGGTGTGGCGGCACATGCCAGTAGCCCCAGCCCTTAGGAAGCCGAAGCAGGAGGATTGTGTGTTCTTGGGCTACAACATCAAGAAACCCTGCTGCCCACCGAAAACCAAACAAAAAACCAACCTGCCTTAAAGCATGTTAACGCTTTGCATTTTTAGGAAGGCTGTGTAGTGCAGGGTACCACAGCCTCCATGGACTACCTGTGTTCATATCTGCACCGTCGCTCACTATTCGGCCTTCAACAATTTTCTTAACTGCTCTGGGCCTCAGTTTTCTTATGTCGAAAATAGGAGGTTATAATAATATGTCCCCCACCCCTGAAGGCTGAAGGGATTAGAGGATGGTCCATGTCACAGACTTGCAACGATGCCTGGCGTATAGCGAGCATTCAGTGACCGTCGGCTTTTCATGTGGTCATGGGATGGAGGTTGGATTTCCTGTATATGGACCCCAAACCTGAGCAGGCCAAAAAAAAAAATCTACGGATGCTTTTAACTTTGCAGCTTTTCTCATTGTGACTGTAAATTAAACTCTACAATAGAAAGGACGAAATTTCCTTTCATTTTGGTCCACTGTGTGCATTAGGTTATTTGTGTGTGTACCGTCAGGCAAATATGGATCCGAGGTTAAGTGCAAAAGGGGAGCCGTGCTGGTGCCGAGGAAGATAGAGATAAAACAGATCAAGAGGATGGGCAGGGAACTTGCTGTCCGCATGTGGATGTGGCCCTGTGAGGGAGGGAACTTTGAGTCCTGCTGCCCATTCAAGAAGATTCTAGAAGTGTCAGCCTCACCAAGATGGTGATAGGACAGGAGAGGGATGGCTTGGTGGGCCGGAGTCCAAGCACTTTGCAGGCAGTGTCCATTATTTATTTATATGTCTTGTTAAGAAAACTTTAGGGCTCGGGGATTTAGGTCAAGTGGTAGAGCACTCACCTAGCAAGTGCAAGACCGTGAGTTCAATCCCTAGCATCCTCCCCTGCAAAAAAAGAAAGAAAGAAAACTTTGAAGTCTGAAAGAGAAGTGTATGTGGGACAGGCAATGGGTGACTGATGAGGGTAATGAAATCTAGTACTTGTCCTGGAGCTTCCTGTTGGTCACTCACTGCTCTAAGCACTTTATTCATATTAGCTTGTTTAACCCTCACTGTAGCCCTTTGATGTAGAAACTGTTATTATCCCCATTTTACAGACGGGCAAACTGAAGTTCAAAGTGGTTAAGTGGCTTGCCTGGGTCACGGTCAAGTAAGACAGCTGGGATTGGATACAGGCAGAGGTTGCAGGGGCTCCTTCAGGAATGGGAAGGGAAGTGTGGATGAGGATGGTCAAGGTGTGCTGTGGGTGTCAGGCAGACCCACTGGGCTGCCGAGCAGTGGCACAGTTGGAGCACAGCACTCGGGCATTCTTGGGCCTGGATTCCTGAGTGTGTTTTAGGTCTGATCTCTCAGCATATCTCTGGACAGGGCCCAAGGAGGTGCCTAGAGTAGGAGCTAAGGAGCCCTGACTCACGCCTCCTGTGGGGCAGGTTTAGGTGAAGAGGTTTCTTAGGCAGAATTGAAAGTACAGAAAGAAGTAGTGTAGGGCCTCGAGAGAGAGGCTGAGAGCTGGGAATATTTGTGTGTTTTTGGTGGTTTGTGAAACGCTACAGAAGAAAGAAAGCTATGACCTCTCCACAGGTAGAAAGATAATGGTTTATTTTACAGGTGAAAGGATGGCCTGTTTACAGGAAGAAAGCAGGGGCTGGTCCTTTTTTTTTTTTTCCTTGAGATAGGATCACTATGTATCCCAGGCTGGCCTTGAACTCATGGAGATCTTCCTGCCTCAGCCTCTCAAGTGCTGGGATTACAGGTGTGCGCCACCATGCCCAGCAGTTGTAGCCTTCTTAAAAGTACAATTTTTTTTTTAAAGTACAATTTTTAAAGTATGATTTTCCTCACCTCCTTCTCACCTATCTTTATTTCTTCTATCCTGCCTCGGGAAGACTCAACAAAGAATGCAGAAGTGACAGAGTTAGAACAAGCAGATTCATAGACTGACATGGGGTGTGTCTCAGAGGCTAGTTTTTAGTTTAATTACATGCTGCTCATTATTTGGGTGGTGTCGGGTTGGGCTCAGGGAGCTGCCTCTGTGATATCAATTATCACACAGGACATTTATTAGGGAGAGTCTTAGGACCACACCTGTGTAAAGGAAGGAAGCAAGACCCGGCAGAGGGAGAGGTGGGGTTACACTGTGGTCCCACTGGGGCCCGGAATGCTGGTACTTCCCCTTCCTGTCATCGGGCAAGCACCAGGTTCTGGCTGCCGTTGCAGAGGACAATTAGGTGGGGCAAGGAGTCCTTCATCCCCAGAGAGAGAGAGAGCTGGACCAAGCAGCTCGCAGGAGGCTGATTATTACATTTAAAATCTTTGAAAGTCAAAGTTTGCATCATCAAGACAGGGCAGGCCAACAGGCAAGTCCAGGCATTTTATTATTAGCATTCTTGGTAAAAGCTGCGTAAGAGTGCTCCACACCCTCAGGAAGAGTTTCCAGTGGACGAAGGGCCATTTGATTTGATTTCTGCATCTGTTATTATATTTGAGTATCGATTTG
>PVJO010001713.1:0-86006 GCA_004026905.1 Hystrix cristata
GTGTTGGCCATGCCCGTTTCTAGACCCATTTGCTCTTGTTCTCTTGACGTGTTCACACAGAAGCCAGAGAGAGTGCAAGTTATTAAGATCCCTTAAAAATAAAACTTCTACACATGAAATAAGGAGGTCAGTGTGACTGTGTACTGGGCTGCAGTTGCTATGGTAGCTATCGACTCCATCTTCGCAGGCTTTTAGGACTTCTGTTTTGTGATGGTACTTCAGGCACGGTGCTTCCGCCCGTGACGTAGCTCTCTTTTAGAAACCAGCCCCGCGGGGCACAGAATCAAAAAGGAATTCTCTGCAGTACAACTGACCACACTGTTTAATGCAAAACTGGATGGTAGAAAGAACACTACTTAAATAAAATAGATTGAACATTATGAGACTTATTCAAAATACTGTGGGAGCTATTTGACATTGATGTTGCTGTACGAGTTGTATGTATCTCACTGGCCTGAGGTAGAATTCCGGGGTGGGAAGACACATGCCAGAAAGAAAGAAATTAACAGCGTTTGTTAATGTTATTTGTACACCTTTTGAAGTGAGTGGATGAATACTAGCTTTCATTTTTTTCCCTTCCTGCTCCGCTCAACAATGACCTCTACAACCTGAAAGAAAATTAGTAGTGTGCAGGAAAAGCATTTTTTAATGATCCTGAAAAAAGGTTAATTACCTTAACAACTAGAAACTGTTCATTGCTTCCTCGGCCCCCTTTTAATTCCCTTTGCTGCTGCACCTTATTTGTCAGATATTTACATCTCAAATAATTTTTTTTCTCTGAAAGAACTGGGCCTTTCCTGGTTTAGATTTGGCAGACTTTGAATGCATTTTAGGATGCAAAATAAAATCCATGTTATTTGCAAGGTATGTTGTTCTTTTCATATCTTACCTTAAAAATTAAGATAGATTTGAAGCTATAAAAATTATTCCTTGTTATGTTTCACTTCACAAATATTACTTATTTGAATGATAAAAATGATTCGTTAAATTTTAAGGAGAAACCAAGTCATTTTATTTTCTTTATGTAATTGTTCATTTACCCTTAATTTAAACATTTTTGATTCTGAAGGAATTTTTAAAAATTACATGATAGGGGTCCCTGGTAGCAGTAGTTTAAGGAAAATGAAACTTCCAAGCTACATATGTTTATCAGCACAATGTACTTTGGGCAGTTTACTCATAAAAAATTTTGAGCATTAAATCTGACCCCACATACAACCCAAGTTTTCTACCTAAAAGTGACTGTGGCTTTAAAAAAAATTTTTTTTTGGAATTCCCTTTCACTGGAATCCATTTTAACTCTATTTTCTTTGGTTTTATATTTCCATTTTTTTTTTTTCATGGGGATTTTCTATGCGAAATTATTTTGACATTCAAGTGTTTAACAAGCCCAGTTTCTGGACAAAGACAATTTCTGCACCATACATAAAAATCAAAATACAAATTAAAGTGTGAGACTGTGACTCACTTTACTGACCATCTAACATTGTACAGGCTTGTAAAAATCCAGGTATAGGCATCATCAGGGTAAAATATCTGAAAAATTGATTGCGTCTTTCAGTTTTAGTGTACTTCACAGTGTCAAAATATCGTTATCAATTATTGTCTCTAAATATGTATTGAATACAAAAGAGGTTATGGCACTAAATTAGCAATTAAGACCATAATTGGCATGAGAATGAATTCTTTTTTTCCCCTAAGAACATACAGATAACGTGAGAAGCTGAATATATTGATAAAATTATAAATAAATTTAAGATAACATGATGCAGAACAGAAAATACATTCTGTGAGTTCAGAGCTAGTAGAGTGAGGAGAGATAATTCTCTGTGAGTTGTTTATTTCTGCACAAGGAGAGAAACAGGTTTTCTTTGTCACAGATTATCTTCTTGCGAATGTTTAGAATATGTATATAAAAGAAAGAGAAGGTTTGTCTCTCAGAGCAAATGCAGATTTGTGTACTACCCGGTATAATAAAATAACATTTCCCGCCACGCAAGGATCAGGCAAGTCTGACTGTGACCCTTATGGGAGGTTGGGGTTTCCTACGCTCTGGGATCCTGAGTTCTCAGGGAAACTCACTGGATGTGAAACACACACCTGGCCCACTTGGTTTTCTCCACAGGACAAGTATCAAGAGACCCGATATGAACACGAAGCTCGTATGACTTTTTATGCCATGAAGAATAAAATCCTGTGTCGCCGACCCAGAAATCTTGTGTTTTCTGCCAGCACCTATGAAATTGTGGCAGACCACTTGTTGGCTTGTGAGTAGGGAAAAAATTAATTCCCTTCACGACTTCGTGCAAACGTTTACTTTACAGGAAAGAATCTGAATGTCGGCTTGATACATTTTTAAGGAAGTCCTTCACAGCTTTGGCATATTCCTTATCATGGTTAACGTTCAATTACTTAGAATTTAGGACTCTGTTAAACCTCATGTAACATACGAGTGGAAAAGATACAGGTAAAAGGTGTAATTAGCTATTTTTCCTTGTAAGGGCAGACATAACAGTAACTAAGCATGTGAAAGAAAAGAGGATGGAAAACTGGATAATTTCAAAAAATATGTTTGATTTTCTATTTCATTTAGGTTGTTTCAATATAATCTATCATGACAAATCTCTTATTTTTTTCTCACAACTTTTTATAGATGGTAATTTTTCAGTTGGAAATTCTCATTGTAAATTAGATTATTTTCCCATACATTTATTCTGCAATTGAATTTTTGGCAAGCAGTGTTAGCTATCATCATCTTGTTTCTGTACAGAAATGTGCATAGCATAGCTTGGAAATGATGGCAGTTAGTACTAAGGAGCGCTGCCTATGAAGAGATTCAATCGTGGGAATGCTTATGTCCAATAAAAGTTATCAAAAGGCACCATCATAATGAGGAACTTCAGTGCTCCTCAAATAAAGCACCTTATGAATTATGCGGAGCTATTTTTGAACGACAATGCAATACTAAATTAGGTTCCTTTTTCGTTAAAAAATCTAAAGCATAATCAGTTGCTATTCTCTGCTTGTTTCTAATTTCTACAATGCTGCCTTGATTTTGTAAACCTTCAGAAATCATGTCTTTTCTCTCCTTTTTTTCCTGTTGAAATGTCACCTTATCAGTTTCCCTTTTTTTCCTCGGGCTGGCTTAGGAAACCAACTGGCGCCCGTAATGATTCTTCATGGCGAGACCTGGCACGTGCTATTGTCATTTCTCTTCAGCCAGACTAGTCTTGCAAACATGCCGCTTCCATTTAGTGAAAATAAAAGGGGGGAGAACAGAAAGAGGAGATTGTGCGTATCTTGAAATAACAACAGCCATATGACAGTTTCAGGCCTGTACTTGGAGAAATTTGCATAGATCCCATTAAGCCTGCCTGAGTTCCACTTTCAAATTTTGAAGTTGCCAGTCAATTTGTGGAGGTCAATAATATCTTTTTCTAAATGCAAGTTTTCTTATAATTGCAACTCCAAACCTGACAACTAGCCCTTGCAAAAAAAATCGAAAAAAGATGAGTGTTTGTTGCAGGAAAGCATCAATATATGGCATTCTGTAGACAGGGCTTACTCTGGAAGGACTTTGCTATTTTGGGACCATTAGCATCAAGTCGAGGTTTCGCGTGATCAATTCAGTTAGAGTGGAGTTGACTAAGCGATCTAAAATAGTGTGCATTAGGAGCAGTGTACAAGCATGGAGTTCATTAAATCGCAGTATCAATGTGATCACCTCTTGGTAACACAATCAATTTGCTGGTCTTTGAATACCAATGGTTGTCAGACTAAATTAGATTTAATGTACACTGACCAAGTGATTTATAGTATCTAGATTTACAGTATCTCCGAATGAAGAATGATGACTTTCAGGCATTTGTGGAGTGAAGAGAGGAATAAATCATAAAATGGGCCAAGTCAGGCAAGAAAACTTGCCTTTTTTTCCCCCTTGCTTACAAGTTTTACAATAGTTTGTTTCCTGAAGTCTGCAAAAAACATCAGACTAATCGGAATCCTGTAAACCCCAAAGACATCACAGACATGAGTGCCGCATTCGCAAATTGGTATTCCATTTGCATTCCCATCAAAGTCTTTAAGGTTTGTATTGCTGAATTCCTACTGACAGGTACTCTGCGAGCCGCACTGTTACAGTTTGCTGAAAATAGTCATTGTAGCTTAATAAGGAAAACTTGGAGATTTGAAGATAGGACAGGGAAACAATTCAAACTTGTTATAAGCACATCTGAATTCTTCCACGTTCAACTCTTTCTTTAAGGTACGAGATATGAATAAAAGAATAATGGTAAATGTCTTACCTTGATGGCGGCTATATATGTCATATTCAGATATATTTTCAATAACGTACATCTTTCCCCAGAGAAAGGTTGCCTATTTACATAAGATTTGCTAATAACCATCACAGATGTGTCCCATATTTCTGCTTTTGCTCCAAGTGCCTGGATGATTTGAGGAGAAAAACTGAGAGGACTTGTAGAAATCTGTCTGATATGTTTATACTCAGTGTGATTTTTAGGATAAATCAGTTTTCCATCGTTTAACAGTAATTGGTACTGTTCAGAGTCAGAACAGGATACATGCCAGAAATTCTAAACTACAGTAAATACAACCGTTACTACCAAATAAAATAAAATACCTGTACCAATGAAGAGTGCTTTTTAAAAAGTGCCAGCGTTTTACGTGGTTTTCAAAGCTCCTCTAAAGAATCACATTTCCTCTTAGAATTGAGTGCTATTCTGCTAGCCAGTGCTAGGGGGTGCTATAGTCTCACAGCTGAAAGAGATCAGGCCCCCAGCACGGAACACAAGATGTGCTTTCTGCTTCTTGTCAGAAAAGGGAGGATGTACTTGTCTTGGATGCGCACACATATGCAAGTTTCTATTCACTTTCCTACTGTCCAAGAGAGAAGACACTGGAGTAAGAATATCTGCAAATGTTGATTTTTACCTAGAATATGCTGATGCTTGAAATCATCCTAAAAATCTATAACAAGGAGATTGCATGCTTTAGTAAAATCATTGAACTTACTTTTTTTCTTAAATTACTCTTGATTAGTCTCCAAATTTTTAAGTAAAAGAATTTTAAAGAATAATTGAAAGTGTGGACAGTTAAGCATGATAATTAAGAATGTTAATATATAATATTTAAGCCAATTATGTTTTAAGTCAACATAAGAAGAGTGCATATTAAAGAGTTGCAAAAGTCAATTACCTTTATTAAGTTTTTTATTTTTCTCGTATTTTATGCAATTAAATATTTTTGGTAAAGATCAAGTCTTTCTTAAGTTGGAAATTGTACCTAATACGCAGCCACTGTGTTGTTATATTTACCTCTCCTGAAGCACTGGCCTCATTTAGAAATATTTTATTGTAGTACTTATCTAACAGAGCTTTCTCTAGCTGCATAACTGTTCAAAGAAGAGAAGTTTGAGAAAAGCCTATATAATAAAATTTCTTTATATATAGGGTGTTTTGTAAGACTCAGATTTAGAGCTGATCAAGAACCTGAGGTGATGGCACATTCTTAATGATATATTTGAAATTTCTTGACAATATTTTTAAGGGATCATGTATAATGCTGTCACCCTCATTCAAATCCTCCCATCCTTCAACTTCTAATGACAATTTGCTGAAACTAAAGATTGGGGGGGAATAAAACATTTGTGAATTGTTAAGACTAATTTTAGGAAAATATGGTGAGCTCCTGCACCGCCCAGATGCCATGTCTATGGGATGAATTTAAGTTCCAAGCCAGAGGACACTCGACCTCATCTTTCCCTCCTACTGAAGATGGAATGTGGACCTCAAATAGGTTTTCTTTCTTGGCCATTAAATAAGTTACACAGTTTTAAAACCCTTTTGTGTGTAGGAAAAAAAATGTAGAATATTCTCGTCTGAAAAGTGTATTCAATACTTCTGAGAGGAATATTGTTTTGTAGATAAGCAAATATTTTCATTTATGAGGAGGCTTCCCTCAAGCTTGGGTAGCTATTTGATGAATCAGCTTAGAAAATAATTAAAAGGACTCGAATGAGACACTTACTAGACATCAACTGAGGAGTCAGGTTAGTTTCTGTCGTAATGGAACCCACATTTTAGTCACGGGAATGAAGAATTAGAAAGAGAATTTACAATATGTTGTACTAAATGAAATAGGCAAAGAAATAGTATGAAGGTACTTCAAAGGAAAACTTACCTAACCTGTATTTCTTATCTCCAGGAAAAGAAACAAGAAATGTGTAGAGTACAAAAGTTGGGAACGTCTTAAATTAACATTAAATTTCTGGTTTAGTTGAGAGATTGCAAGTGCCGTGAAGCACGGAGTAGATAGATATGTTTTGACTTGACTTACACACTTTTGTACCCCCTCAAAGATCTAAAAAGTGTTGCATATCCAAGTATATCAATAAAATGTTGTCAGCTGATGATCTGTAACTGTATATAATATATACAGTATAAAATGCATAAACTGCTATAAAATGTTTTCCTGTTTAATATTTAAAGTAAGTACTTAAAATAAATTTTCCAACACATAAACCCTTAAGGAATCCAGGTCATCGCAAAACTTGCTTTTCCTCTTGCCAAGTACCTTTTCTGGTAGGTACGTGTGGCGTTTGTGAATGGGTGTGTGTATTTGTTGACCTCTGCGTATGAAAGTGATTTAGGGGGTCAGGCAGGGCGCCCTTTCTCCTGTGCTCTCTTAGCAGCTATTCAGCCCTCAGCAGTCTGGATATGATGGATGAATTCAGGAACTGAACTCTGACCCTCCCTGGGAGGACGTGCCCCTTGCCAGAAGCATCTCTAAGGATGCCCATTACCCGTGAATAGGAAAGATTCTTGAAATAACTTGTAATTTTTTGCTTTAGGTAGTGAAAACTTCTCTTGAAGTTTATAAGGTAGCAGCAAAATTATGTACAATCCAAATGGCCACTCGTGGTATAAAAATACTACCTGACTCAAGATTAATATTATAGTCAGAACTAATTGTGATCCAGCTATTATGAAAATAATCGACCAAATTAAATGGCTATAATTTATTTATAGCTTGAAAAATCTTACAGAACACAAGGCTGTCTGCAAAAGAAAAATGTTGCTTTTATTGTTTTTTATACTAAATTTTTCTAGGCACAAATACAAACTGTGCATAATAGATAAACCCTTTGCAAACAATGAAACATCTACACAAACTTCATGCAATTAACTGATTCCTCCAAAACAACTGGATGTTTGATTATTTCAGTCTTATGTTAGTGCTGCTGTGGGCTGCATTTGGTCATGTTAATGGAATAAGCTCAAATAGTAAAATCTCACATCACAAGGATACTTTAGAGCCCCCTCAAACTGCATGTAAGATAGTGGCCCAGTAGGGCAGATACGCCTAATTCAAGAGGACAAGGTCATTAATCAATGCAAATATTATAAACTGTCAGCAAAAACTATGTTAAAAAGTATTATAAAACAATATGCATACTGAATCCAACTCAGTTCAGGTTTTTTTCTTTTCCTGAGATGTGAAGATCAGCTAACACCAAAATTGACATCTTTATCTAAGGCCATTATATGACACTTAATAGCAAAATCAGCATTGTTTCTTATTTCACAGAATTTATCAGACATTAGAATGCTTTTAGCACTTATGCCTGGGTGACCTGATTATGACAGATTTATTTTCCTTATAAATTGCTTCTAAAGATAAATATAAGCCATATGGGAAGAGATTTATTCTTTTCAAAATCAAAAAATCCAGCTCAAGAAAAAGCTTGCAGTTGAAACGAAAGCTGTATTTAAATATTCAACATTCAACAAAGGACATGACTAAGTTAAATCTCTATATAATCAGAAAACATAAGATTTTACCAAAAAATATTCATGAGGAATGGGAAGGTTAAGATAGGAGAAATGTATAAATCTTACAAATTGAACTCAGGAACACAATTCAAGAAGGGATTGAAACAATATGGTACCTGTTTCCATACATATCTTATTGTTTTGATATCATAATTTAAACGTGACTTCAGCAGTTTGATATTTCATCTCCAAATAATGGCCAAAATGAAAGATGGTATTTTTTTGCCATGATGTTTGTTGGCACTTCATATATGTGTCGGTCAAGTGTTGCCCTTTATCCCACATTCTCTTTTACTTCTTCCTTCCAGTACATGGACACAAATTTAATGAGTGTTTTAATGCTCACAAAGTGTTTATGGATATCATTAATGCACAGTATTTCTAGGGAGCACAGTTCTAGGCAAGGATGATATTCCTGGGAGGTGTGTGCACAGAGTAGTCACGGTCATATGGGAAGCTCAAATGTATGCTGTAGATGACAAATGCTTGGCGGTTGCTAGACAAATGCTAATTAAACGGGTGTAATTCCGTTCTGGAGGAAGCCACTTTTTCCTATTCTTAGTCTCATCTGTATATTTTAACCAACTTCTCCTCAGTTTATAGTTGACAAATTGCATATCATTATCAAAATTGTGACATCCATAGATATTGGTTCTTATTCCAAGTGCTGTGTGGGTGGTGGACAAACTTGCTCTCTTGCCTGCTCGGTATTTTCCCCATCAGGATTACCTAGCTAGTGTTAATCCTGCCAGTTCTACTTGGAAAATGGTAAGACAGTGCTGTTTGAGACAGCGCTTTGGAGGAGGTATAGGGAAAAAAGGCTTGTTATTATTTCCCCTCGTCTTTGCTCTCCAACTCCTTGTTCCATATAGAAAATAAACTCCAGATATAGAACATTCCATGAAATCATAATGTGATGATGTTATAATTATTTAGAAAATAGAATAAGCCATTTTAGGTAGCTACGTGAAGGTCTCTGTGTCTCTTTCTCAGAAACAACAGTAAAATTGGAGAAAATGACATCAACATGTGTTTTCCCCAAGTTTCTCTTTTTCAGAATTGTGCAGGAATAACAGGGATGCTTTTCTTCTCTCATAAAATATGGAGTAATTTTCTCTCAGTGTCCTCAACAAAGTAAGAAATGATAATTGAATGTCATTCAGATCTGCCTCAAATGGGGAAAGAAATCTAAGACTATGCAACTAATATTCATAATTTCTGATAAAAGACGTGAAATAAATGATAAAAAAACCTTCTGCCTTTGAAAAGTTTCAGAATAGCACTTATATTAGCTACCTTTCTAGAGTGAATGGATTGCAAGAGAGCAGATTTAATACAGGACAAGTACAAGTTACAACATTCACACACACAAGGCGAATGCAGGAAGAGCACAGAACATCTGTCTATACTTTGAGGACTTGAAAGATTCATTCAAGGTCCATGCCTGCAGATGATGGCTGAAGAAATCTTTACGGAACCAGGACACGATGCTTGCAGCAGAGATGAAGACCAGAGCTCCCCTGAAGCAACAGCAGCCGTCCTCAATGACAGCAAGACCCTGAGCTCCTTTCATGAAGAGAACAACCGAGTTCACTTCAGGAGAACCAGCCACAACAGAACTTCTTCCAGGAAGTAGCCAGCCGCTATCTGCTGCTTCCA
This sequence comes from Hystrix cristata, assembly GCA_004026905.1. NCBI lineage: Eukaryota > Metazoa > Chordata > Mammalia > Rodentia > Hystricidae > Hystrix > Hystrix cristata. The sequence goes on from PVJO010001713.1 coordinate 9,513, forward strand.
TTCTCCTTTGTGATGTGTCGACAACAATCCTCAGGTGGATCCTCTGTGCCAAGAACCACACCAGCTCAGTCCAGCTGGACATTCCTGCTCAAGTTGACCACAGTAAGTCCAGCACAGCACTCAAAATTGACTATGGGTATTTGGGCTTCATGTCTACAGAAACCATGCTGTTACATGGCTCTGAGTTTGGTCTAATATTCTTTTGTAAACATCTTGAAATTCTATATTTTCTATACTAAGGACCAAAACCTAAGGGTACTGTATCACTGAGCTACATTCCATCCTTATTTATTCATTTATTTATTTATTTATTTATTTATTTATTTATTTATTTATAATTTGGGACAGAATCTTGCTAAGTTGCCCAGGCAGGATTTGAACTTGCAATCCTTCTCTCTCAGCCTCCCTAAGTACTGAGATTGTAGCAGTGGGCCACCACGTCCGACTGAAACTCTTCAAAATTTATGAACAGGAGCCTAGCATTTTCACTTTGTACTGCATCCTGCAAATTACGTAGCCAGTCCTTGCTATGTATTCTTAGCTTTGCTTTCGCAAAGTTTTGGTTCTTGAATGTTTTAGCTTTGGGTCTTGAATACTTACTAACCAAGAAAATTCCACTATCAGCAAGGGATGAGACATGAACAATTGCATTTAACAACTGAGTATGATTAGGATTGTTTTAGACAGGGAACAAAGAGATAAGATTTCTGACCCATCTCTGTGGTTTAGCTTCCTGAATTACATTCTTCAGTTGAAATAATCAGAAGGAGGTCTGGCTAGTAGAAGGCTTTTCCACTTCAACAGGTTCTAGAACGAAAATTTCCTTGCTGCTCAGCAGTTCCTTTTGGGGACTTTCCTCTGCCTTTTCTTAAAATAGGTGGATTTTCAGAAGTTGAGGATCTACCTGATTCATTTTGCCCTGTATCTATAAATACATACATACTGGATTAGCCTCTGGATCCAGAATACTTTGGTTTGGATTCCTTTCTAGTATTAAATTTTTTTTAACTATTGGTCTTTGGGTAAATTTCTTACATAATCTCTCCCTGAAATTTCTCATTGGTAAAATAGTGACAATATTACCATATTGTATGTATCTAATTTCTTTGTCACGAGACTTAGGTAATGCATATTAAATGTCTGACAAGTTCCTGGCACATATTAAGTTATCAATATATTTAACCACTTTTTTCCTCCATTAAGTACAATTTCAATGTGTGATATATACATAATTGTAATATGAGTTAAATGTGTCTATATTATCTGAAATAACTATATACTAGAAAATCTTTCTGTTATATCGATAATCATTTCATCAGGTAGAATTGTTATTTCTTTTAATTCTAGATTTTATAAGTGTTGCCTTCTGTTGTTTTTCCCCATCTATTAGAGATCTTTTAAATAAATAAATTTTAAAATAACTATTTTGTATGAACAAAAGTTTTGCTAGTAATTCCTTTTTCTTCAAAGCTCTAATTTTTTTTCCTTTTCAGATAAAATATATTAAGTGAAGCTCAAAGATAAAAAAGCTTAATATTCTTGATATGCATAGCTTGAAACTAAATATAGTACTATCTTCCATATATTAAATCAGCTGGTTATTTCTATGAATCATAAAAGTACCATTTCATGAATTTTACTTTATATCACAAAGAGCTGATAATATTTTCCTTGCAAAATGAGATTTATACCCACTCTTCTGGGCAAATGAATATGGAAAATAGTGCAGAAGAGCCTGGTTGGCAGAGACTCATAGAAAGAATCTCTGCATTTTTTCTCAGGGCCCCAAAGGGGGAAATGTTAACAGGGAGCTATAAGGTAGCAGAAAAATCCTAATGAAATTCATTTCCCACCAGTCAAAGAGATGAACATTTTAGGAGACACAGCCATCGATCAGTAGGCTTATTAAATATTAACACATCTTTCTCACCTTCTTCATTAGAGATTTTGCAAAGTAACTAAGAATGTGACTGCTTCAAAGACTTGGCCTCTTTCACGGACCAACAGGGGCATCATCAGTCATGGCTAATATTTAAATAGAAAATATTGAAATAGAATATTTAAATAGAAAATATGATGCTTCATCTCAGAAATACCAGCAATGTCACTGGCAGATTGCGCTGAAGGGCAACCATGATAGTCCCCCTGTTTCCTCACCCATCCTGCATGTGTGCACACGCATGTGAACACACAAACACACAATATTCCTTCATCATGGCAGAAGCTACTGTTAAAAAGAAATGCTTGGCAGATCAGAAGCATGTCATTGGACCAAGTCGCCAGGGACTCTGGGAGCGTTCTGAAGCTTCTTGGCTGTCTTGGCAACACGCTTCTCTCCCAACAAGTCACAAAGCTTGCGTAATTTACCTGCTGGACGTCTCAGGTGAGAACAGGGCTCCGTCTGGTCAAAAGCTTTACAGTGACTTTAGAAACAATTTTCTGGTTGATTTTCAATTTTTTTTGGTGGCGGGGATCCTCACCTATTGTGGTCATTGGGTCGCTGGAGTATAATTTTTTAGCTAACAGGTCTCTTGAAATTCAGTAACAAATTTCTATGTGATGATAGACTGTTTCCTCAAATAGTCGAAGTGCTCAAACCTGATGTCCTTGATTTGCTTAGCTGAATGATAAATTGGTAATAATTTAAGCAATTCTGCATCACGTATCATCAGACAACTGAAAATATAACTGAACAGGGAGATTAAATAAGTACAGTCACAACAATAATTTGGGGCTATAGATAGATAATTCTTAAATAGTTGTCTGCTCCTGCAGGATTAAGCTTTAAAAATGCGGCCTCCAGGATGTATGTCCTTTTGGAGTTCCTTTTGTCCTTTTCGACTGCCTAAAGTCCCAGTTCAGAAGTCTCCCACTGACGCTTTCATGCCCTATTATTTTTCTTTATATTTGTTCCCCATGCAATCAAGCTGGCATACTTAATAGATTGTGAATATATTTCATCTTCTTTCTTCTCTATTATTTTGCTATCCCTCTCTTTTTGTGTGAAATTGTCTTGCTCCTATTCGACATGTTCACCCATCCTTATGCAGGATTATTGCCTGCCATCTATAAGGTAAGATGCTTGGCGATTCTGCATGGATTCCTCAAATGAAAGTCTGAAAAAGTTGTTTTTTAAAGATTAAGAATCTAAGCTTTGAACATACTCAATTTTCTGAAGCACAAAAATATTAATTAACAGATTAGATTTAAAATACCTCAGATTTTTAAAAAAAATTATTTCAAAGTTGCCTTCAAGCCAGCTAAAAATTCATCTACCTCTTTCAACAGTCTCTACTGAACCTCAAGTATTTCCAAACTCCTAAACAAAATTGTCTCTATAATTAATTTGCAACCTTACTCATGGAACATTTCCTCATTTGGTGGCTACACCCTCCTCTAAACTGTATGCTGCTTTAAATGAAAAGTTCTGCATTTTTCTAAACCCCATGGTACCTTAAAAACCTTGCTTTTTAAAAATATAAATCAGAATAAATTCAGTAGATGGCATTGTTTCAAACTATACAAATGTCACCTAACTAGGCCCGTAATCTGTTAAAATGCAGGACACAGTGAGATTTGATTTTGTGTGAGTATGTGTGCTCATAAATATATGCCTCTATCTAAGAAGGGGACAAAAAGAGGTTTCCCTGACATTGAGCGTCTGAATAGATGTAGCAGTTGGATTTATCTAGCAGCATCGATTTGCATGTGCAAAGTGGCCAGCAGCATACAGAGCAACTATTTAAGAGCTGGTCTAAGGTGAAGAGATGAAGCATTTGTGAAGACAGTCCTGGAATCTCAAGATCACATAATTTTGGGCAACAGTAGACACTGTAGAGTGTTTTATAATATGTACGTACATGTTTATGATAATAATATATCACTTAATAGTTATAAATATTTAGTAATAATTATAGATAAAAATTCAAGCAGATTGCTAGTATAGTAGGCAGTAAAAATTGTCACTCATCTGTTAAAATTTTTTGTTGTCAATGATAATAGCTTACCATTAAGGGAACTAGATAAGTTTAGAGAAATCACTGTAACTCTAGCAAAGAGTATAATTAAACCCCATATTGGATTTGGCTTAGCATCTTTTATTCTGTCTATGCTAACATTACCTGAAAGAAAAACGTGAGAAAGCAGTTAATGATACATAAAATGAAACCCAATCTCAGATGTACAATTTTGCCAGTGAATTTCTATTCATATATTTCCTATTTTTCACTCTGAAAACAGTGAATTTAAAATTTCGTATTATAATATTTCTTGTTAATTTGTGTAATGGACTCTTGAAAGAAACAATGGAACTATCTAAGAAGAAATGTCTAGGGGCTGATTTTGGAAACTAGAAGAATTTGGGAAAATAAGTGTTTTCAGAATAAAAGAATGATTGGATGTAACTAGGTTAGACATTAGTAGTAGAAACCTACATTTAATCCCTTAGCAGCGATGATGACTTTTAGAGATATTTTAAATTCAGAGATCTGTACCTTCCTGTTTGGAACTATAGTAACGGGTGATTCTGTAAATGAGCCCTTAGTGCCAGAGGAACCCCCATCAGCTGGAGGGACATGCAGAGATCTAAGCAAAAATTCTGTTGCTAATGAAAAGATTGGCTTCTCAAATGTACTTCAGAAGGCAGGTAAATGTGACAAAAAGCTAATATTAAAAAGTCAAATAGTAATTCTGGAGGAATAATAACTTAAGAACACTGACATTTATATAATTATGCTCTGACACTACCTCTTGGAGATGGAACTCAGAACTCTATTTTGGTTAGGATAAAGGCTATCCCAAATTATTTTTGAGCTTCATTTGAAATATTTAAGTATAAATTTTATCTATGATCGGTATTAAAACATTTTTACTGATCGTCATATGGTGTAAATAAAACTTTGACTAAAAAGAAGTAACTAGGACAGTGGCAGGTTCTCAGAAGTGGTAGAACTCTAACTGGCACAGCTGTGGTACTGAGGGAAGTAAGTAAAATGTGGTACAGAAGTCCTGCAATAGGATTCAAGGTCTGGTCACTTTCAAAGGGGTCTTTTGGAAAATGAATTCTCCTGATTGCAATTTTCTTATAGTACAATGAAAATGATAGCATCTAACTCGTACTTTCTTATTACAAGAAGACCTAGTTGACAGGTACAAGCTATGAAAGCTGTATGTAATATTACCTTGCATGAGAGTCCTAGTTATATGCTCCATGTGTGTGCTTTATCATGTTATCTGAAAGGCTGATACAGACATGGATTTAACTATTCTGTTGCATAAGACCTGTTCCTTTATAATAGATGGCAACAGGAAAATGATTTACAAGCTGATAGAATTTGTGAAAGCCTCCTCTACCAAGTGTGCCAATAGCATATTAACTTGTTATGCTTTATGTCAAACAAACTACCACTTTCTCTCCTCTCGTGAAAGCCAAGACTCAATTGAAAATACTCTTAATTGAGCTAACACATTATACTAATGGTATATGAGGGAAGAGATGGCTGATGACAGATTGATTTCTAATGTCCGATTTGGCAGCAATGGATTAAATGGTTTAAAAATTTATTTTGAGGTCTAGAGTATCTTGAAGGACAGACTGAATAGTAAAAGGGACAAATGAGAGATGTGCAAACATTTGTAGTCACTTTAGACTTCACCCTGTGGTCAAACGATGTTACAAATTCTTTGAAAGATCAAAGAGAAAGTCTAGTTTCCTCAGTAAAAAGAAATTTAAAAAGTTAAAAAAAACAAAAATGGAACCTCGACACTTTAGTCAAAGCAGGAAACATGAACTGAATGACCGAGCGACGATTCCTGCTTTGCAAAGTTTAAGAAGCCACTTTTGAGACTCGGTGCGCAAAGGACAACACAGAAACTGAAGGGTAAACACACCGCGGTGAAGAGTGGAACTTTTACCACTGAGTGTTGCTGGTGTCAAGGGGATGTTTAAGAAGACCTGGGAGATCAAGGTAGAAATTCTGCCTGGGCTGGTGGAGACAGCAGAAAAGTCTCAGCATGTGAGGGAGAGATCAAAGTTAAAACCTCAAAGCTTCCTCCAAAGCACAAACAAACTAGCAGAGGTGTGTTTCCAGTGCACCTTGGTGGTGCTTTTCTAGAGGCAATAGAGAAGGTGAGGGTATTTTGTGAGTTGGCATTAAAAATAACTAGTATTTTGAATTATTGTATTATTTTTCAATAAAGAGAAAACATAGTCATGAAATAAAAATGCATTATATGCATCTGACTTCAATATGTACTCTGTGTAATTGAATTTCTATATTCTGATCCAATTTGTACATGGAATCAAATATCTTTGATATGACATACAATCTAAGCAAGTTGGATTTTAGAATGAGGCTACACGGAATTATTTCAAATCCGTTTCCAATAATTATGTAGCTGTGAACGTATACGTGAATAGATAGTAAGTTCAGCCATTTAACAGTAAATGCGGAAAGAGATTTTTCTTGGATTGTACCACTCGTATTCTGACTACTGTTTTTAAGGAGCACATTTCTAAGTTGTTTCATGCACAAATATCTGGAATACTTGTTATTGTTATTTTTGATTATTAAATCTCAATTCTGTCACAATTCTGTACTTCCACGAAAAAGTCAAGTGCTAATAATTGAATCCTTCACAAAAACAGGATCTTATGGAAGTGGCTAATGTTATGAGTAACATTTCATTACTTTTCATTTATATCCCTGAAATGCTAAATATTCCAACACTATCACCAAAAGAATAGCAGGAAGGTATCGAAAACTAATGGTTAGTAATCATTTCTTTAAAAACACCTGCATATGATTTAGGTGTACTGCATTAATTGTCTCTGCAGTGTGAGAAGGATGCTGCATATGAGGACATCACAATGCTTCTAAAATATTGACAGAGTGCTTGGTATTTCAGGCCTAGTACATTGCTATCCTGACTTGCTATCCTAACTGAGATAACGTTCAATATGACTCTTTATAGTGTGTACAGAACCATTAAGCTGATTTAAAATAGGATGACACGTTTCTAGTCTTATGAAAGTTTTGTTTCTCCTGTGCTATCATTCTGGGTATTTTCCTCCCAAATGACTTCCTTAGGGTCTTCAAATGACTTGAGAAAGAAAAGAAAGAAAGAAGGAGAGAGAAAGAAAAGAAAGAAAGGAAGAGAGAGAAAGAAAGAAAAGAAAGGAAAGAAAGAAAGGAAAGAAAGAAAGAAAGAAAGAAAGAAAGAAAGAAAGGAAGGAAGGAAGGAAGGAAGGAAGGAAAGAAGGAAGGAAGGAAGGAAGGAAGAGGAGCTTTTCTTTTCTCTTAACTCTCATTCCCAAACTTCTCAGTGATTATCAGTTTTAGTGATTCTAGCTCACAAATACTTCCGGAATTGGGCTTCTGGCATCCAGTCCCACCGTGCCTGCCTTGAACAATTCCCTTGTCTTAGCTGGCACCGTTTCAGAGCCTGCCTACCTAACACTGTGGTGGCAAGTATGTTTTTATACCATGGTGAAGACTGTGTTCCCAGACTCCACTCTGACCATGTAATTTCTCTACTAAAGTACTTCTAATATGGTTCAGTGTGTCTCAAGCTTCCAAACACTGAAACAAGTCAGGAAAAGTCAGCATTCTGAGCCCATATTTTCCCAGAAATGGTCTCCTAGTGCACTGACCTTCTTTACCCCTTTTCACAGCATGTTCGTTCCTTCTCATCTGCTGTTTTTTTCCTGTTGTTCTGTTGTCCTGAATGTTCTTTCTGTGCTGTCTGGAAAACACCTTATTCCTTTAGTTGTCTACCATGTGAAGTCATATTAAATTCCCCAGGAGGATGCTGATTTCTTTTCAGTATTTCAATGTTATTCTTTCTGTCTTGAAACCCTTTCCCGCAGTATGATAATGATCTATTCAGTGGATATTTAAAATGGGTGCTGGAGTTGTGTTTACTTTGTCAGTTACTTAGAATTTAATGCACAGTTAGTAAGTGACTAAGCAGAGTTTTGAATCTAGTCCTTCGAATTGTAAATTCACACCCATTCCAATTAAAATGAGTTGCTGTGTAGGTGAGCCTTCCCTCTTTCTTGGTAGTCTGCACTATTATGTACCTAGTATTTTTCACTTTGGCTATGCTTTCTACTTCATCACAACAAGTTTGGCTTTTAATTCATCAAGATTATGCGTGGTAGCTACATTGTGATGGTGATATTTTGCAATAAGTAAGACTATCTCAATTACTTACATCATTCTTCTTTGTAGAGGCTAGAGATAACCCACAATATATTTGTGATTGCATTGTATGTGGACAAGTATGTTAGGATCTTATTTAGCCATATAATTTTTTTGGGGGGGTGCTGGGGATTGAACTCCATATAATTTATGATTTTGATCATTCTGATAAGATACAAGCACTGCTAATGGACACTTCCTTCAGCTGTGTATTCATTTTCATCCATTCCATAGGACTGAATACTTGTATTTAGTACCTGGAAAATGTTAGTACCTTAGCTGTTGGTGAAGGGAAGCTTAAAGATGAACACAAGCAATGAAGATGAAGGGCTGAGGGTGTGATGCTTAAGCTTTATGGGGCTTCTTTACCTGAGTTTCAATCATGTAGATTAAAGAATAGAATGAGCTTGGGTTTTTGGTTTGCTTGTTTGTTTCTTAAGTGTGGGTTCATTTATACTTGTAGAATATGATGAAAATATCACAAATCTTGTTACATTGGAATGGAGTTTTTGAACACTGCATCCTATTATTGTTAAGAAGATTTGAGATGAAGTAAGTTTTATCCCTTGTATATAGAAGGAAAACAATGTCTGAAACCACAGGAAAAAAAAAAAAAACCTTTAGAAACTGGAGAATTACATATTGACACAGATACTTACTGATCTTTGCCAGCTCCCAAAGCATGCGCCAGGGGAGTGCAGACTATGCGCTTATAAATGCACAAGGAACACGGGTGTGTGTGAAGCCACATACACACACATACGTAAGTAAAATACAATGTATAATATATAACATATTCTATAATTCTACATTCTTATGGAGATTTACAAACGTGTCTATAACCTCAATAAGCATACTTTAGAAATACAATGTATACACATAGGCCTCCATAGAGATTTTTAACTCTTAGTAATATTGTACTTTTTTAATTTAAAAGATGTTTTTTGGATCAGCTATGTATGCAATATCAGTGACTTCCTATCTTCTTAAGGTTTCAATTTCCTCATTACTAAAATGAGAGAGGGGTACTGTAAGTTCCAAACAGCTGGTTTAAGAATTCTATTATTGTAAAAAAATCCCAGCAATTCCTAAGACAGTGGGAGTAAGAAGTGTTGCCTTTGTGCTTTGAACCTTTTGTGATGTTTGAGGAGTCCAGCAAGGATTGTGTGTCTTACTAAATTTGCAGTTACAAGAATTGCAAATACACTTAGGTTTGTTTTGGCATAACATACAATGAATTTCTTTTACCAACTATCACTCCCCACTGAAGTCTAGACTTTCAAATTCTTCAACATTCATATTCACTGCCCGAGGAAAAACGCATGGGTAGAACTGGGAATGAGAATGTGGCATTTAATTATTAAATCAATACATGTGCCTGACTTGCAGGAGCTAGGTACATTTTAAATCTGGTTGAAGGAAGCCAATCATCCATTCTCCAAATCTATGTAAGCTCGCAATCATACCTTTCCCATTTGAATGCTCTTGAAGGCTACAACAGTCTGGTGTACAACTAATTAACTACCTAGACATGAAAACATTCCATTTACATGGTGTACTTCTTTGATCTTTTTCTTTTAAACTTTCACACAGTATAGTGGTATAACACACATTTTCTTTTTACACAGTCACATAGAGGTTGTATATAAACTCGTGCAGGATGGGGGAGAAAGTTAGTAGATTTTTCTTATTCCTCAGTGTACCAAAAAACTGTACTTGATACTTTACCTTAAAAACCTGATTTTGCTATGGGATTTTTTCATATGTCATTAATACTCATAATCAAAGATATTATTCTGTTGTGAACTAAAAATTATCCTAAGCATGAGGTTACATATTATACATGCATTAACTCATTTAAAACTTACAGAAAGCTTAAAAAGCATGTATTATTATGGTATCTGTTTTTCAGATGTGGAGTAACATGCAGTGTAATTTTCCAAGGTAATATGTCCTCTGAATGTTGTTGCTTGTCATTGAGTAGAAAACTTTGGCCATTCTCGTAACTTTAGCTTGAAGTCCAGTGTGTATACTGTACACCCATATATAACTACTGCGGTCTGTTCAAACACATGATTAAATGAAAGGAAACCCTAATTTCTGATTGTAGTTCTAAAAGACCAAAGGATTGTTTTTCATACCACGAGAAAGCTATAATTTGCTAGAAAGTTTTTAAAATGCCAGAGTCAACTTTACATGTGTCCGACAGGATACTTTACTGAGCTGCTTTGTATTTTAATGGTTTCAAGAATAAGAGTCTTGGAGAAAGGGTAACTCACTACAGCCCCCCCCATGTGTGTGGTTCTGCTGATGCTCCAATGGAAGGCCACAGAAGAAATAAGTATGTATTTGTTATTATTTTTCTTTTGAAAAGTGTCTACTCCAAACTTGCTCAATAGATTTAAAAAATTCAGACAAATTCCCAGTATGGTAGTAGTGTTACTGAGAATGTTCTCATGGACTTTCTCTCTTCAGATTAAGTAAAAACTGCCCAATGACATGGGAAACTTTCATCTCATGTCACATGATTGCTCAGAAATGAAGAAAGAACACGTCCTTAGTGAGGTGTCTTTCTCTTTAAGCCAAACAAATGGGAAGAGGTTGACTTCATACCATGCAGACAGTAAATTGCACTTATATTCTGAGTGGCTTTCTCAGAGAATCCCTAAGGGGTTTAGAAAAGAATTAAAAATTCTTAACGGCGACATCAAACATCAGTTCCTTTGGTTTAGACTTTAAAACAGAAATTGATTTAGCATTTTAGCTCTCCAGTGGGGATTGCTTCCGCATCCCTGTGAGTTGCTGCTGGAGGTAGATAGGCCATTTGACTAACGGCTGCTGATCGAGGGGAGGACTTTTATACTTTCCAGGAAATCACAAGACGCTTCCATAACAACTGCAGGCACTGACCAAAGCAATCTGTGGGAGGTGAAGATGGGAATTTAAATATGCGGTTATCAGTGGAGAGAGCAGTTGACGGAAATGTCTGGGGACCATCCTTCTCCACCCTTCTCATTGCTATTGCTACTATTTCCATACAGCAAAGAGCAAGTATAGTTCCTGTCTTAATTAGTTACGAGGTAGATATCAAGCCTGATGTGATAAAATATTGTAAAGGTTGGTTCCAGTATTCCCAATGTTAGTAAAATTAACTGTTCTTGGCAGAGTACCTTTGTGATCACCAGATGCTTCTAGGAGGAAACGCTGACTAGAAGATATTTCTGTCTAATCGTTAGTAAACTTTACTTAGGAAGAAATAGGAAAGAAGGCATTTAAGAAAACATAATGGAAAGTATAAATCACTAAAATAATAAAAATAGCTTGGACTCATATTTGGATTAAGCCAAGTTCTCAAATTGTCGGGAAGAAAAAATAGTCACGAATGTGGAAAATCTTAGGTGAGAATAAGGTCTTTGATTCTAAAACCTAGAATGCTCCAAGGGGTGGGGTGGGGGCAAAAATCTATAGAAGCAAAGAGTTGATATCAATAAGAACTGAAAAGATAAACTTTACATCAAATTAGATTATTGGAGATTTAAAAATGAACAATAATGTGTGATCTAGAAAATGTTATTTAAGCCTAATAATTCATATCAGAACTAATTAAGCTGTAATCACCCTGAGGAGATGGACCCCAGTAATTGCATGATAAATTCTAACACAAAAGCTGTACATGGTGGTGCACACTGTAACAGCATATTCCTGGCAGTTGAAAAGCTGAGGCAGGAGGGTTGCCATGAGTTCAGGCCTGGCCTGAACTACATAAGAAGACTTTTGTCTGAGAAAAAAAAAAAAAATAGCAACAGAGAATAGGTAAAGTGGGTGATTAGCTAATGCGTATTGAATAAAATGGGAATAATAATAACTTAGTGTTAAATACTTATACATCTTTGGATTAAGGAAAGTTACTTTTATACAAGTTAAAAGTTTCTTGGGCAAGTATAGTATTTTCACCAAAGATGCCAGAAGCACTGAATATCACATGGAAGAGAATGAAGTTGTATAATTTCCTCACAGTACATGCAAAACTTAAAACAGACTGAAGAATTAAATGGAAGAGTTGAAACTATGAAACACTTAGAAAAAAAGACACAGTTTTTCATGAACTTGGATTAGGTGATAGTTTCTTAGAATACCATGAGCAAGAATAATACATGGAAAAATAAATTGAATTTTATCAAAATTAAAATTTCGTTGTGGTTAGAAAAACACTTGAGAAAGGGAAAACAATTTCCAGAAGGGGGGTGTATTTCAAATAAAATATACGATAAATTGTTTGTATCTGGGCTACATAAGGAGAATAGAATTTATAAACATGGAAAGCACATGAATAGATGTTTTTCCAAGAAAGATATGCAAATGATGAATAAGTGCATGAAAAGATGCTCAAAATAATTAGGCAACAAGGAAATGCAAATCCAAACCACAGCAAGGTAGCATTTTACCTTCATTAATATGGCTAATAGTGAAAGGGTACATATTAGTGAGTGTCGACTAAAATGTGGATAAATTCTAGCTCTCATACACTACTCATAGGCATGTAAAATGGTGCAGCCATCTTGTAGAACTACATAGAAGTTTTTCATAAGTTAAAGATAGCGTTACTACATGGCATAGCAATTCATCTCTAGATACATACCCCAAAGGAATGAGAATACATGTCCACATAAAAACATGGACATGAATATTCATAGCAACAATTATCATTACAACGAAATAACAACAAAATAGTAGTCAAATCTCAGATGTCCGTCAACTAATTAATAAAATGTAACGTATCGACATATTAGAGTATCGTTTGAGAATACAAAAGTTTGCAGTGCCGAAACATAGTGTGTGTATCAACACAGATCTGTTAATATGGTTGAGTCCTGAAATTTTATGCTAAGTGAAAAAAGCAATCATAAAATACCACCTGCTGTGTGATTTCGCTTGTAAAAATGTCCAAGAGAGTCAAATTAATGCAGGCAGAAAGCTGATTTTTGTTTGCCTAATCTTGGGAACAATAGGGCAGTAACTGTGAAAGAGAGGCCTTTCTTTCTGAATTGAAGAAAACGTTCTAAATGTTTGTGCAAACTCTGTGATGGGGTCCAACAGCGACCCCACAAATGAGACTACATAAATTCTGATTACTCTTCATTTTTTCAGTTTAGAGATCAAGGTCACACTCCTGCAGAAGGACACTGGGCTTCTAAGCCCACACACACAGCACCCACTAGTTCTGTGGAAAGACATCACCTCCGGTATTCGGGAGGCCTGTTATCTTTACAGGAAGGAGCGAGGTGGTTATGGGCGCGGTTGGTGAACCCTTATCATGGCCTCAGAGGGGGAGGTCCAACGCTGCATATTCAGAGCACCTACCTGGAAGAGAAAAAAGATCCACCACCCTTCCTCCTTCCGGGGACGACTTGGGAACCTGAGATGACCTAGGAGAGCCCGAGAAGAGTGACCCAATGAGCAGATGAAATTCTTCCGTGCGCCGAACAACAAAAATCTCCAAACCTGGATTGCTGGGACTCACTGGGGGTTGATCACCACCGCTGCTGCCTTGTTATTAATTGCTCCTTTTCTCCTTTGTCTAGTCTGTAATGAAGGCGTTGGCGAACCAAAAAGCAACAGCACCCAGTCTGGCTTACTAAGCAACTGCTTAAAGAAACAAAAAGGGGAGATGTGGAGTTCTTTAGCTCACTCAGTGGTCAATGTTTGCTCGCGTTGACTTGGAGGGTATAAATCTACTAACTCCAGGGAGCCAGGACATTTTGAAGATGACGTTTTGCCAACTCCAGCAGAAATGGACCTTAAAGGAAGGACGCTCCCATGGAAACAGTCGGATAAGGATTAATCATTCAACCAAATGGTCCCCATCTTCCTTGCCTGCCTTGCTACCTAAAGCAAACATTCTGCCCTTTGTTGTTCCTCAATAAATCTAGGGCTTTGAGTCAGTTCAGGGCTCCGCTCCAAACGGATGAAGCCCCCTTCTCCCCCCACCAAAGATACTCTCCGTCTCCCGCGTTTTCATTCATCTCTCTAACAGGGTTTGCTACCCAGAACCCAGCAGCTCTGTGCACATACTAAAAACACAACTGCAGGTTCTATATGTGTGAACTGTAGAGCATATAAACTATAAATCAATTGTACCATTAGAAAACAATATAAATGTGTGGCTGGTACCATTGAGAGTTTGAATACTTTCTTTTCTATAAGGAAAGCAAAACCAGTACAAATCAAAGAAAGATTATTAAAATACACTATTCTAGAAATAGGAATGCCATTACAGCGACACTATTCTATAAAATTTTGCAAGTGTTCAAAAATCACATTATCTAACATGTTTACTGATCCACCGTTATTATGCATGTTTATACTGGAAACAAAAAAGAAAAATGTCTCATGACATTAGTCAGCCTTAGCTAATGTTTCACACATTTTTCAATGTCTATCAGTAGAACTTGACAAATTGTTGAGATCTCAAAAGTAAATAAATAAATATCGAATATCAGTTGTTGATAAGCAGTTCAAACGTCCTGAGCTTCAGAGTGGAATTTTAGGCACCATGTGAACATGGAATGTGCATCCGCTTGGGAAATCTGATAGGAACAAAACCAGTTAGAAGAGCAGGATTCTGAAAACATACAAAGTGATACAAATTGAACAAAGCTGTAAGAAATGCGAAGGTGATAATTATAAAAGTTAATTGGATAGCACCACTACCCAGAACAAAAAAAAAAAAAAAAAAAGAGTCTAGCTGCTACTCTACTGGCAAGCTATAAAATACAATGAAGAAACATATTTTCCAACATACTTCTATGCATGGAGACAATAACACTGTCCATCTGTGGTGGGTTATGTCGTAGTCATTTTGCAATGTTGTTGTTATTCTGGGTTTGGAGAGGTCTCCCTCAGCAGATGTATCTACAACCCACCCCACAGCGCACTCTCTTGAGGAAGAAGTACATTACAAATCAGATAACATTCCCTTTCAAATACAGTCCGATATTGAAAAAGAAACAATACACTGAAATAAGTAGAAAAGGAGGTAGTAGGCAGCAATAGGACTACACAATCACAAATTACATTTATGTAATTGTAAAGCATAACACAATGTAGTAGACTTATCTTGTGTTGATTGCACCTGACATCTGTCAATACCTCAACAGCATTCAAAGCATTTCTACCTCTCTCCTTAGATTCGCTCTTACCCTGAGGGCAAAGGTGAGCATTTTACAAATAAACTGGAGTAGACTTGGACACCTCAGCTTTGCTACTGGACCAGAAGTAGAAGCACACACATGTGAGGAAGGAAGCCAATGGGAATGCAGAGCTGTAGGGGGAGAGCAAAACGGTGGAGTGTTTTCTTAGAGCTTTGATTCTGTATCAGTACCAACAGGAATGCAAACAGAATTCTGTCTTAGTTGGAGATGTGTATGTTTTTGGTATAAGTCCTTGTGTAAGACAAAAAGATGCACACACAGAGATATATATGTGCATACATGTAGATCTTAAACCCAACTGCACGTGTTCTAGGTCCATCATTGTTTCCCAAATCCAAAGCACCCTGGTTTCTTCTTAGCAGTGGCCCAAGGATCTCTTCCTTTTACCCCGGCTGCTGCTTTGTTCAGTCTTTTCCCATAGAGCTAACAGAGATTTTTTTCAACTTGTAAATTGAACAGGCCTGAATTTCTGCTCAACATCATCCAGTCTTCTCAGCTAACTTGGAGTCAAAGTTCTAGACAGTTTAATATGATCAGTCCCTGGTACGTGGTGACCTCAGCTCCTGCCTTTCAATCTTCTCTAACCACACTGACCTCCCCTAGTGTTTCTCCAACACATCAAGAATATTCCCACTTCAGGACCTTCATTGTCACCATTGCTACTGCCAAGAGTAGTCTTCCCTTCTCATGTCCACATAGCTCTGTCCCTCATTTTGCATTTCCCCCTTGTGCCCTATCTAAATATTAGACAGACAAAAACAACTTTGCTTATTTACTCTTATTTGTATGACTTATAATTATCTGAAACTGTATCATTGGGATCAGGGTCTATTTTCTGCTTTGTCCCCAACACCCAGAGTTATACTTGAAACAAGATAAACGTTAAATATTTATTGCATGAATGAGGAGCAAGCACTAACAATGCAAAATAATAGCGGTACTTATTTCCATTATTCTGACCTGTGCAATGCTTATTGGTAGGAATATTTAGTCTTGTGTTTACAGGCGAACAAATTGGTGTTCAGAAGAGTTAGCTGCACGAACACCCAACAACCAACAGGTAGTAAATTAGGGAGCTTAGTGTTTGCTCAGATTTGAATCTAATAGCACTGCCCTCTGTTTTCCAGGTGTTTCTTAAAGCCCTCCGTGTTCCGGGGGGGTTTCTATAAGCTGCCGTAATTCTGAAGGGAAGGGCTAGCTGTGGAGTTCCAGATTCCGTGGCCCCAACTGCAATCAAGTGTCTCATTCATATTTATTTTGTATATTGAGGCTTCCTGTAAGATTTCAGTTCTTAAGAGTAAAGTTTTCAGAATTAAAAGAGGCCATCTTGTACACGCCGTCACATAGTATGTATTATATAAATATATATGAAGGACTGCCTTACTAGGCAGTTAATCTGTTCATTTAGTCCCTACAACAAGGCAAAGAGTGAGTTGTTTTTGTTTTCTTTCTCTTCCTTTATTTCCTTCTGGTAAATGTTTGTTGTGAAAAACACTGTACTTGGTGCTATAGGATATGCAAACTTAAGTAAAACATGCTCTCTTGAGTGCTTATATAAGAAATACGAATGTAAAATATAAGTTATTAATTACAGAATTTGCATTTTGGGATATGTCTCTGAACAATTGAACTTGAAATGAAGATATAGAAATTGTAAGATCCTAGATCACAAATTAAAAATCAGAAGAATTTTAAGAAGCTCTTCAGACTTAAAACAGCTTATATATAATTAGTTTATGACAGATCATATTTTATTTGGAAAAGGCCCTCATTCTGCCATTTAGGACTTACTGTTCTCTACTTCAAACATTTGTGTAATGAACCAACTTGTCTCCCTCCCTCCCTCCCTCCCTACTTTCCTCTTCCTTCCTTCCTTCCTTCTTTCCTTTGTTCCTATCTTCCTTCCTCTCTTCTGTCTGCTTTGCCTCTTTGTTTCTGTCTCTATTTTTCCCTTAATTTTAACATATTGGAAGGATAAAATTACAAATGAAGAAAAGATATTGGAGTTAATTGTCTCCATAAAATCTGCTTATAAAAGTTGATAACTTGGTAATAAGAGAGATGAACAAAAGTGTTTGACAAACTAGCATGATATTAGACAGCACACACTGCCCCAAGCCATATTGTATGACAAAATATGTGTGCATCTTTCCTTGCAGATAGAAAATTAATAGCTAAAATACTGTACAGTTGGAATTTAAGTGGGAAATAGGAAGATTTGAGAGTCTTCTTTACAAGACTTACAATCTTCTTTACAGTCATCTTTACCTGAATAATAGGGATAAATGAGATGTCATACTTTCACAGGCATGTGTGAGTGTGCAGATTCTACTAATGGGTTTGACCTGTCAATGAAATTATTTCATGTGAATTACATAGTTTATTATATGCAGATATAGTGTGTGTCACTACATTATAATTCCTCTACACATATTTTATTGCTTTTATTTTCATGTTTACTGGGTAACACTTTAAAATAATAGCTCGGTTAAGGTAATTAATGTTGAATTACAGTGGAAATTCAATTGAATTACTTGTGACATTCACATTAATACTAAATGAGTTCACTGTGATTAATGCTGTTAAATAGATACCAGAGGAATTAATATTGATTAGGCAATTATTTTAAAGTGTTACTGTTTATTGCAATTTACACCAACTTCTTATTTTGGATAAACCTTCCTTTATTGGCAGTGGCCGGTGCAAGGCAGTGGGATTACCTGGGGAGCCTCAAGGGTGAGCACAGAACTTCGTTTCTTGCTTTTCAAACACTTGTTTTTCATTGAAGATTTAGGATGTGATACCGTAGCCTGCTATTTACATTTAAATCTGTACTTACATGAAGGCATCCCTCATATTTTCACACAGGTTCCTTTTTATATATAATGTGCTGTACATCTGTGTCGGCTGTTAAGCAACCTATACATACAAGCACAGTCAGATCATTCTGCTCGGATGGCAGCAACAAGGGCAGTCATTTCTGTCCCTGCTATGCTGATGAATGGGAAGTCCTGTGAGAGCTAAAGACGGGCTCACAACTTCAACTCCACTTTCCTGATTTCTGCATAGAAATTGGGAGGCCAAGAGCACAGATGAATTTCAAGATGCTTTGTGAAAATGTGTAATAGATAATAGTGTCGTCGGCTATTTATATAAACACTGAGCAGACACACTGAAAATTAAAATGAGATTAATTAATTTATAAGAATGCAGCTGTGAAAGGTAGGACATTTTCATGCGGATAAAGCTGGTTATTACTGGCTAGCAGAATGTCCTCGTTTTAATACAAATTCCGAGCAAATCTTCATCAGATCCTGATAGCCGGGAACTGCTTCAAGAGCGGCAGGGGAGCATCGAGTGTTCCCCTGCACCGCACTAGTTGGGTTCAAAATCAATGTTGCCTATTTCTCCATCTACACATTGAGTAGGTGGTATATTAGACACACATTTTATTTTTGTACATTAGGAACGGCATATTTGACATGAGGAAGTGGGAGCTCACAAACCTGCCATGTGTAGGGTAGGCTGGCAGGCGGTTTCCCGGCTTCAGGCTTTTTCAAATATTTTACTTATTTTTTGTTTTTGTTTTTTGCAGCTTCAGTCTTGAGGCTGAATTTCTTTCTGTGAAATCTCAGTTTTTGTACTTACCATGTGTAATTAATTGGATAATACTCATACTATTAAAAGTTAATCATAAAGTAAGATGATTGGAGACGTTAGGCACAAGATCCCTTTGCAGAAACATCTAGGCCAGCGTTTGAATAACCGAGCGCAGCAAACTGATTGCGCTGACAAGTACGATTGGCCATCACGCCTACAAGGGAAGCATGTCCTATTAATACAGAACATTGACTGTCCACCTTTCCTTTCCATTCCTCTCCCTTTCTTTACCTCTCTTTCTTTCCCACTTGCTTTCTTCCTCCTTTCTCTCATTTCTTCCTTCCCTCCTTCCTTTCTTGTTTGTTTCTCTTTGTTTTGTTTTTGCTTAGGGTCTCACTAAAGTCTCTGTTGCCCAGACTGAGTTGAAACTTACCATTCTCCTGCCTCAGCCTCCTAGTGTGCTAGGATAATAAGCCTGAGCCAAGAGCCTTAGCTTCTTTCTTTCCTTCCTTCCTTCCCTCCTCCCTTCTTTTTCTATTTCAATAACATAATTAGTGATAGATATTTAAATTCTTTCTTTTTAATATCTCTTTATAAATTTTAAGATCCTGATTGTTGCAATTTGGTTTTTGAATCAGAATATTTTTCTTAGCAATATATGTATATTTTTCAAAATACTTGTGTATCTATCTTGTTTTAGCATTTTTCTTCTTCCTGTGGTCTGGAATGCCTTGATGGGTTTGCTGTCAATAGTTGTACTATTCATTGTCATTATTATGAAGAAAAGAGAAATTGTTCCATCTCTTCTTTATGTCATTGTTATCATGGAAAATCCTGGTGATAACAGTGGTAAACGTGATGATCACATGATAAACTATATGTATCAGAATCAAGTGCAATACTCTCATAGTATGGGCATGACAGTGGTTTGGATGCATGAGATAATTAATGTCAATAATTGCTTCTCTTCATAGTCATATTTGGGTTTCAGACATTTTATTACAAAAGTTTGAGAGTCAGAGCACTTTGCTTATCAAAATACACTCTCAGCCCAAGCTTCATATATAAATCGATGTGCATTTTTTCTTGATTCTCATTTTCTGTAGGCTTTAATAGATTTACTGAAATTAAATATGATTTCCAACTTCAGAGATTTGGTCTGGAACATTTTGAAGTACTCTTATTGTTCCCAAAGGGAAAAATCCAATCACTCTCAGCATTGCTATTTGTGTCCATGTATAATTCCTCAATTTAACTTCAAGAAATGTTTAATGTATTTCCATAGATACCATGGTTTATTGCATTTTTCTAGCCAGGAGTATATTTAAACTGAAGGTAGTTTGTCTTTGTGTCACAACAGAAAACTGTTATTTCCCTTGTCTTTGCGTGGTTGAGATGCAGTGAAAAAAAAAAAAGATTAGGAAAAAAGTGAACTATAAGTGGCAAAAGCCAAACGAGAATGCCTCCTGGACTTGCCCCCAAATTAGAATACCTACAGAAAAAGACCATTCAAAGATTATGCTCCATTTCCAGCTAATCAAAATAACCAGCCTTAGCAAGTGGAAAATTTTGTAATAAATCTCTAAGATTTGGATTATGACATAAGTAATGATTATAAAATATTAAAAAAAAGTCAGTATCAGTCTACTCCACAAGGGAAAAATATTTACAACTTTTTAGAAAAGAATAAACTGAAGAACACTGGAGCAAGTCTGCTGCTTTGAAAGCAGGATTTTTATCTCTGAACCATAACTGCTTTTGCTACAAATCTTGTAATATCGTCCACGGCACATGTGCAGTAGCTGATCTGAAAAGATACATAGCATTATGTGGCTGAGTATCTTTGGGAAAAATCCAGCTCTTAAAGTTAAAATGTAGTCTGAGGCTTATCGAGTGGTATTTATGGCATATCTTGTTAGAAAAGGAAATTATCATTGCTTCCATTAGTGATTAGTGCACCAGAAGTTAAACCTTTTATGCCTTAAAGAATTCATTCTGTTATCGTTCGCTTATTATTATTTCATTCTTGTCCTTTAGTATTATCAGTATACTGATTGTTTTCATTCCATCAACTTAATATGCTAACAGTTATTACTACATTCCCCCTATTATTGCTTAGATTAGAATTTTTCCTAAAACATCTCAGGGAGTCAAAAAGAAAGTTTCCCTTAATTTTCTTACTATTTTTTTCTTCAAACATAGGTGAATGAGGATTCAAATCTTTTGTTTATTTCTTTGCTAAATGGGAAAATCTGTGTATTGCTAATGTATATATACATTACACATTATATGCAAGTTTTAAAAAATCCCATAATGATCATCATCAAATCCTTTTTTAGAGAAGATTAGTAGTGCCGTTCATTATGACTGTTTCACATAAAGGCTGGTCACCTATACATACATATTGCTCCAGAATTATCTCATGTCTGTTGTAAGATTTTATTCTTTTTTTTTTTTTTAAGATTTTATTCTTTAAACAAATCTGGCTTTCTGTATTCCTTGAAAATACTTGTTTGGAAGTATTTGATTGTATTATTAGTAATTTTTAGGCTTTCAACATTTTCATTATGAGTCATTAAATAACATCAACCTCAAGACACTCATTACACTAAATATTTTATGTTGTTAAGTCCCCTGTAGAAAGATGATGCAGTTAATATTTCTACTTCATACATTTTTGTATAGACATTAAAATGGACTTCATAAAGTTAAATATTTTGGGTAGAGGTCTTTAAAAATGTAATCCATTGTTCACAAAACTACAGTTCTTGACAAAGAAAACACATGCTTTTCAAGTGTTGTCATTCTCACTTAATAGCTTATGTGGGCTTTCATTAACTAGCTCGTGCTTCTACTTTCAGTATCTGCTTTTACGTTCACTTCCCGCCCCCAAATCTGGTGTGGTAGGAAAACAAGACATCACTCGCAACTCCTAAAGCACAAGGTTCCCCCTGCATTCTGGCTCCTGTATATACCATCGTTTTTGTGAACTCCGTAACATTCTTAACCTTCTTTCCTTAGTTGGTTCACTCATTTTCATTCCAAGCTCTAAGGCAAGGGAGTAACTCTCAAAGGAGTGCCCTTTGTGGCTGTGGACTTCTATAGTTAATCTATTATTAGTACTTAGAATGGATCACAGACGTCACGGATAGGAAAATTCTTGAGTGAGTGAATGAATGAATGTAGATGTGGGTGAATGGATTAGCGTAGCTTTGTCGTGGACTGTATGCTATTCACATGAGCATACAGTGTCTTTGCTCGATCTTCATAACGACAACAATAACAATAAAAAACACAAATTCCTTATATCCCTTCCCTGCTCCTTCAGTTGGATGTGTTATCTACAGTTGTTTTGAAGCTATGGTCATGGGAAATCTCACCTTAGTCTTATGCTGATCACTGATTAAAAAGAACACTAAATGAAATGTGTTCAAAAACACAAAGTTATATTTTTTGAGTGTTTTTTATCCTCTTTTACCCAATTAATGAAGCATTTCTATCCATGGGTACCCCTGCTGTTAAGTGGTTAGCTTTCTCTTTTAGCTTTAAGTGACTTCAGTTAAAGGAGACTTTTTTAAAATTCTGTTTTTAATCACAAACATGTAAAAAATTTGTGAATTCCCCTTGAGACATTTTCATAAGTTTCTGGGTATATTTAAA
This sequence comes from Hystrix cristata, assembly GCA_004026905.1. Lineage (NCBI taxonomy): Eukaryota > Metazoa > Chordata > Mammalia > Rodentia > Hystricidae > Hystrix > Hystrix cristata. The sequence continues at coordinate 32,185 of PVJO010001713.1, forward strand.
CAAAACAGGTAGTCAAAACCAAAAACAAAACAAACAAACAAAAACCCAGGTAGTCCTAGATTTGCTGTACTCTTTTGAATTCTCTACCTGGGCCTCCTGAGATACTTACTGGAGTATTTAGGCCCCATTCACCAGGACCCACATCCCTGCAAACACAGGATCAAATATTTATTAAGAGAAATGCAACTGTTACTCAAATTGAATTTAACTAAAATTTTTGTTAGCAGACATGAATCTGCAGAAGATTCACTTTTAATTTGAGACTGAAACCAATCTACAAAGAATTTCACCAGCTGTGTTTGAGGGTAAGTTGTCTTGGACCGCTCAGTTTCATGTTTCTCTTCTTTTTAAACATGAAGATTCTGTAGTCCTTTCTTCCAAGAAAAACCAAATCTAAATAAGTACTGTGGTGTCTCCTACTGTTTATAAACTTTGAAACTTTATGACCCTTCTGTGGCAATGAAGCAATTCTTGATTAAGCAACAGAATCAAGTATCAAAGTAAGCAAAATATTCTATTTACTCTGTGTCTTAATGCTACTCAAGTAAAATGAAAAGTTGGAACATTGAATTTTCTGATCACTAACAACTGTTAGGTATTGACAGAATAAATTCGCTTCTGTTTTTTTTTTTTCTTAAGAAATAAAATTTTAAGGGACACCATTATCAAGTTTTAGTTATACATTTCCCTTAGCCATACCCAATGCATATTCGAGTCATATAAAATTATACAACAAAATGTTTAAGAAGAATCTGGCTATAACTTCAGATGAAAATAACTGAAAACTACCTAGATGTGACTTCTGAATAGTCCATGTGTTCTCTATTCTAGCAGTGCCAATATCGTTTAGGAATTTGTAAAAGTGCATTCCTTAAATGAAATAGTTCATGTTGTAAATCACTAATCTAAAACTCACTATTCTACATTCAGATGCAGTATTGGGTCATTTGTAATGGATCTCTTCAGAGAGGCTGCTATGTTGATAATCTTTGTAGCTCAAATATCATTTTTACAGTGTTCTCTTCCTTTCTCTGCTACTTGCCTTGAAATATTGGTTTACGCTGATTTTCTCGACCTCTTTACTGTTCTCTCCTTAACATTCGATCTTTCTTTTGTTTCTGGTTCTTCCTCATCTTTAACCTTCTTGCATATCTTGCCCCGTGTCCTTCTCCACAAATGTCTCAGGCCTTGACCTTTTCTTTTTCTACTTCAGTAGTATCTCCTTGTTCGCATTCTCCTGAATTGTGGGGATTCCCAGAGGCTTAATTCCCTTCTGTTTCCTTGTCCCGAACTTATTCTATGTGGAGTAGACCACCATTTCATCAAAGCAAACATGCGAAATAATGTCAGCTCACAGAAGTGGGATCTGAAAACCATTAGTGAGATTGCCCAGTCTTGACTACATTTCTGAACGCAGAATATAATTAAAGTCTCAAATGAACAGTAGAGTTCTGATTAGAAACTGATCCAAAGACTGTGCTACAAAGACTGGCTGAAGCAGCAGGGTTCAGTGGGAAGTTGAGGACACACGCCATATTTGACACCAAGCTGAAAGTAATGACACTAATTTCAGAGCCATGTAAAATGTATGAGCTTATGAAAGTCTTTCAGCTTCTGCCAAGGTTGATGTAGAACCTAAACATGGTGGAGTCTACTGGGTGAACATATAATTTTATAGAGTTGAGGTGAGGTCAAAGATTTAGGCCAAGTCTCTAAGCACACTCTGTTTTGTCTTTAATCTTTGGAGATTGTTTCAATTATCTGTTACCATGTAGCAAACCACTCCAATTCTCTGTTAAAAAAATACCTATTTTTTGTCTGTCATGCTTCTGTGGTTTGCCTTGAATCAGTGAGGTTAGCTATTATGTTCCGTGTGGTGGCTGCAGGAGCCACAGTGATCTGGAAGCCTGCCCAGGCCGGGGTGTCCTGCAGAGCCTACTCCTGTGCTTGGTAGCTGCTGCTGGCGCCCTGTTAGGAGCCCAGCTAGGATTATCAACCAGAGTGCCTCAGTTCCCTTCCACATGATCTGTGCGTGGAAGGAGGCTTTCTCATAGCATGGTAGCTGGTTTCCAAGAGAAACCAGCAGCATCTCAGATGTCTCAAGCCTCAGCCTCAGTTACACCTTGCCATTTCCATTTCCTTTTCGTGATCAAAGCAAATTAAAGAGCTGGGGAAGGGTGAAAGGCAGGGCAGTGGACTTCACCACTCAAAGAAAGAAATGACAAATTTATAGTCACTGTAATCCACCACACCTATACAGCAGAGAACTCTGTACTCCAGGTACAATTTAACAAAACACAGCAAAACATTTTTAAAAGAGCAGAAAAAGAAGAAAAAAGATTTGGCATTACCATATAAAAATTGTATTCCCGTATTTTCAAAGTGGATTGAAACTATATAATGTAAACATTTGGGGGAAACCACATGACATTGCTGAATCATTAAACAGATTGTCAATTAAAATCATCTTGCTTTTTCTAAATGTATATGTACATCTGTGACTTGTTATACACATGCTATACTTTTCTATTTTTGAGTGTATGTTGGATCAATACCTTGTCCTTCTTTCCAGAAAAACATTTGTGATTACTTTTTGGCTCCAGTAATTATAACTGAGCTGATGCTGTTATTTAGCATGTGACATGAATATCTGTCCACTAACTATAATATTCAATATATATCAAATGTATGAGATATGATTATAGAGTGCATCTTTATTCTAAGAGCTCTAAATCTCAGACCACTGAAATGAGTAAATTTTTCAAAGAAACCTAAAATAATAACACAGAACAAAATGAAATTCATATACTTTATATTTTATTTTCTAGAATATAACTTCATCTTTTGTTGTTAACATCTAAGTATCTATTTTGCTTCCTCATGTATCGATTGATGATTTGCTTAAATATCCATTTAGTAGATTAAATGATATATCATTTTTAAATAACCTGACAAATATATTTCTGTGGAAAGTAGAGTAAGTTTTAAAAAATAATGAAATACTTCACATTTCAATTGACCATTTTCATCATGTGAAATTCTTCTAAAACACAAATTTTGATTTAGATTTAAATTGAATTTCTCAATTATGAATACTTCAGTTAATGAAGGAACTGAAATCAAGAAGACAGTTTTTATAGACAGCTAGATATTTTACTCTTTAAATTGTCCTTTTGTATGCTCCATGGCCTTTAGTACCCTAATCAGCATTTAATAGCAGCTCAGGCTATGTTTATTATTGTAAATTATTAGTATTGATTCACTAACATTAAACTTTCAGGGTTATTTGGCACAAAAGATAGATATTGTCCCCAAAATGAAAAAAGCTCAATTTTATGACTATTATTGCTTTGAGCAGTGAAAAATTAAATTTAGTTAGTATTACAAAAACATAGTCCCTGTAGTTTACCTTGGCTTAAACATATGGCAAGACATCTTTGGCAATTAATTTGGGTTTGGCAGCTACGGCATGCCACACAACAGTCTATAAAGGAATTCTACTGGTCTACTCAAAATGATTTAGTGGACAATGTCTAAATTTCTAAGTACAATAATAGGTCCTAAATATACCTGAAAGAAATCTAACATACTTCACAATCTATACATGTTACACTCTTTTCTCTTACAAGATTTTTGCATATAATCTACTTTTCCAAAATTAACACAATTGCTGCAACACTTCCCAACCTCATCTTTGGCCTCTTGACATGATTCTGGACTTCCACTGTTCTCTATTAAAAAAAGACTCACTTGAATTTTCAACTTGTATCATTTTGATATTTACACACTTTATCAATTTTGAGCCTTAGTCCAATTAAGAATTATAAAATGCTTGGATGTGGGAAAAATTATTTTGAGAGTAGTATATGCTAGGTTGCTAGATACATCAAAGGAACCAGTTGATTTTGACCTAGTATCTAGTCAAAAATAGAGACAGAAAATTTTAAAACTAGAGATTTCATTAAAATACTTTAAAACAAACTAGTTAAATCCCTGTTATGTACATGGTGGTGATTAACAAAGTCATTTTTATTGGGTTTATGCATTCTCCAATACTGAGGAAATCTTCTCTTACACACACACACACACACACACACACACACACACACACACGTGTACCTCTGCTTACACATACACTAACACATATGCAATACATCTTTTAACTTTTTTCTTTTCTCTGAGAGGCAGATAATTATATTGTAAATACAGATAAACATATAAAAAGCACGCAGATACCTCCAAGTCCCCTAAATTTGTCACCACGTGGAAAACAACTTTCAACATTTTTAGTTCTAATATTCTTCTAGATATGTATTGTAGATCAGTATAGCAGAGTGATAGCCCTATTCGTTTTTAATCCCTAGAAGTACAGTGCAATTGTAAGTGTGTTACCAGCACTTTGACTTATAAAGTGCAAAATCTTCAGCACTACAGGGAAGCCAAAATTGAAATGAAAAAAAAAAAAAGTAAATCTTCGGTAGATAATTTCCAATTTTTTTTTTTTTTTTGCTGCTACTTCTAGTTACTTATGTAACTCAACACCCCCAGCAGCCTTGATGGTAGGATTAAAACCATATGAGATACATTCTAATTTCATTTTTTAAAAAATAGTTCTTTTTTTTACTTGCTTTAGTGTCTAGCTGTCATTTTGTATTGGTATAAGACTGGGACAACAGAGTTTTGGGTGCTTTGTGCATTGGTGCGCTGGACTGGATGAACTGAATAAGAAATTTTATGATGCTGTAATTTGAATGCTGTAAAAATGTCAATTAAGTTTACCTTTATTAATCATTATGCAATTACAATGCCTTCTTTTTCTCATGTCTAATTTTTAGCTAGACCCGTGTATTCCAGTCAGGTCCGGTTAGTTTGAGTTGAATTAAACTGCCCTTATTTGAGCAGGCACTTGTCCTCAGGCAGCCTAAGAGAACTGGGATGCAACGTCAGTGGGAAAATCCAGTAAGATACTGTGTATCTAGTAGGTAACAGCCAGAGTTCAGTATTGATGAGCCTTCGCCACAGGCGGGAAGTAACGCTGTATTCTGAGCTTTAAACATTCTCTGGTATCAAGAGGAAGATGTACTGCAATCGAGTTCTGAGAAAGCACAACCACATTAGAATTAGGAAAAATAAACAAAATAGAGAAATATTTATAACAGACCCAAATGAATTAGCTCTTTAATTTTTACTTTCAGTGTTCTCAGATAAACTTAGGGCCATAAATAAACAACGCCGAAGTCTGAAGTACTTACTGTTAGAGAGTTAGCAAGGGAAGCTACAGCAGGGTATAAGCTACTGAGGCAAAGTGGAAGTGACTGGATCCCTGCTCACTTTGGTACCTTTGGAAAGAGCATTCCCTGCTTTGGCAGCCTTCTCTTCGAAAGCTTAGGGTTAGTAGTCATCTTCCGAGCCATCTTGACATACCCTTGTGGCGCCAATTTTCCTACTGAGGAAGGTGCCTTAGAGCTTAGGTTCCCATAAGGAATCCGGTGGCCGATGAGGGCCTGATGCCACAGTTTAAAGGCTCAGGTGTCTTACCTGGGTGTGGGACAAGCTGCATATAACTTACACTACAGAGTGCTCTGCACCTGCAATCGCACCATGTTTGGTTTCTTGGCTTCAAACTGCACGGCCTTCCGCACTTCATCCTGATTTATCCTGAGATCCCTTCTACTCAAATTCTTCTCTTAATGTTGTCTTCCAGGGAAACCAGACTAAACCACCTGCCAAACAACCAGGACTTTACCAGCAGCTCAATTAGACTCATACTCATAATCCAAAGACAAATGTGAACAGCTCACACTGCAGATGAGGCTCACCATGCGATTATGGCTTTTGTCAGGTGTAGGAAGGTGCTTCTTAAAATATAGTCTGAGAATCGCCTGCATCAGAATCTTTTTGGATGATGATTAACATGCAGGCGTTTACACTTTGCTATACACCCACCAAATCAGAGTCACTGAGGCTTGGACAAAGAGGTCGGCGCCTTTAAGGAAAGCCTCTAGGTGATGCTTATGCACACAGGAGTTAAAAAAAAAAAATAGTATCTCTGATCTAAGTCACGTATGAGAAGCAGGTTTATTTTGTGCCTTCCAGATGGTCGGAGCTGCTATTTGTGGGGTAGTCTAGGCTGGCTATAGCAGGGAAACCAGACAGATCTGACGTTATCTGCAAGTGTATACACTGTCTGCCAGGAATGAGTCAATTTCTTAGAGATAATAGACTCACTGAATACTCTTTTTAAGGACAAAGAATCCAAGATCTAGAGAGGTTAAATGATCTGAACAATAGCATGAAAAGGCTGTCTTTAGATGGAACAAAAGCCCAGATATCCTTTTCCTCAATCCTATGCATTTCTCTTGTTCATGCTACTTCCTGTTCCTATTGTAGCTCTTGAATTAAATTATGAATAAAATTACGAGTAAAAACAGCAACCACCACCATGGTGTTTGCACATGGGTAATCGTTTTGACTCAGAATATTTGCTTGTGGCAGTGTGAAGACATATCTGCTTCAATGAGAAAGATTGTTTTGTGCGTATATCTCTACCTTCTCCTTTATGTTCAATCTGTCCTATAAGGGTGATTCTAGTGGCTCCAGAGCCTAGACACGTGGGACTCTATTTTCATGTGCATGAGGACTTGTCTAACGCATTTAAAACATTTAGTGGCTTGAATAAACCAAACAAAAGAATGGTTAACCGCATGTATATAATAATATGCGTATATGAAGTGTTATCAAAATATGGTGAACATTTACATTTTAAGTATTTACTACAGTAAAAGGCATGTTGTCATAAATCCTCCTCATGATACTCGTCCACGCGCTAACCACACTTGTGTCATCCATCTAGCCACTTTCTGAAGCAGTTCCGGAAGTCCTCTTTTGTGTCTTTAGTTGCGCTATTGTGGTTACCTCAGTGTCCTGAGTGTATTCAGAAGTTTATCTTTTGTGGTCATTTCAAATTTGGGGAAGAAACAGAAGTTGTACGGACAGATCTGATGAATAAGGTGGCTGAGAAGCCTGCCTTTCTGTAGGATGCTACTTAGCAGCAGCATTACCACAGTTCTGATCATGCCTCGGAAGGACACTCATGAAAGAGGATTACAGAACTGCTTTGGAAACTGGCAAGAAGGATGGGTTAAGTGCGTTTGAAGTGAGGGGATATCTGGGAGGGAAGAAGACCAATATGCCTTCTTATGTATTTTTTTTACATTCAAGCATTCACTCTATCAAAGTAGATCAAAGATCTAAATATTAAAACAGAAACACTAAATCTGTTGGAAGATAGAATAGGTCAAACTCTTGAAGACATAGCTATAGGCAAGGACTTTATGAACAAATCCCCAGCTGCCCAGGAAATATAACAAAGAATCAACAACTGGGACCTGATATTATTAAAAAGCTTTTGCACAGCAAAAGAAACTACCAACAGAGCGAAGAGACAACCCACAGAGTGGGAAAAAATTTTTGCCAGCTATTCCTCTGGCAAAGGACTAACATCTTGAATATATAAAGAGCTCAAAAAAATCAGACACTCCAAATTTAAAGACCCAATCCAAAAATGGGCAGCTGAAATGAATAGACACTTCTCAGATAAAGAAGTAGAAACAGCAGATAGACACATGAAAAAATGTTCAACATCACTGGTCATTTGAGCGATGCAAATTAAAACAACTCTGAGATTCCACCTCACTCCAGAAAGAATGGCTATTATCAACAAATCTATATTCAAATCAAACTATTGGTATCATGTAAAGAATTGGTAACTAAAATTATTTCCTATTTAACCCGTTGATTTCTTACCACATGGGCTGAGAATGAGTGTTTATAATGAGTGTTGCATAACGTATATGTAACCGCAAACATATTCCCATGATAAACACAAATGATTTGGGTGATTATCTGTTTTTTGTGAAAATCAATGCTTTGATCCCTGAATATGCATAATAAAGTATTTAGTGTATTGTTTTAAATTTGCACATTTATTTTATCTTTCTGAGAAAGAAATGAAAAATCAAAACAAAACAACAAATTTGGGAATTTTTTAATGGTTTTGCAAAACACTAGATTTACTTGCAAAAAGTGAACTACCTGCCGGTTTTGCTTTATCATTACAACAGTTGTAATTTTACTTAAAATTAAATTAAAATTAATGATATTTAATAATTGTTTTAGATGAGTTTTATTCAATTAAGGCTACATTCCTTTTTTACGTGAAGTTATATATTTTTTCTGTTACTTTTTATGATTCTTTTGGGGTTATGCTTTAGGTAGATACGAAGTTGCTTTTATTGAAACGGTCACAGTTGAAATGAATCATTCATGAGATTTTGTTTTGTGTGTTTTTAAAGTACCTCATTGCAAAGTTGCTCATTGGATAGGGCATCATTTCTGTCCTTGTGGTGTTTTTTCCTCTTTTTAATGGCAAGAGCAGCAAATCATACACTAACTGCAAAAGATAGCTATTAGATTTTATATGTTTACACCCAAGATGTAACCCACAAGCTTTAGAGTATGTCAAGGAGCTGTCTATCTCTCTCTGAAAATGCGTAGCTTAGCCTGATATGAATTTATTAAGGTGTGTAGCTATGCCAAGTCCCATCAAGAAGTAAGTGGCCGTACAAAGTAACCGTTGAGACTACACACTAGCAATTGCCAATCTACACAAATTTGTTACACATTGGGTGGGCTGCGGTGGTTATTTTTTCACCTAGTCTTATAACTGTTAGTCCAGAAGACAAGATTTTATTTCTGCTTATACTCTGCAAACAGTCATTCTGTAACGTCAATTTTAATTTCGGTGATAATCCTTGTGGCTTGACAACTAAAACAGAAATAACGTCTAGGGCTCATTAATACATAGGTTTCCTGCCTTCTACTTTTCCTTCCAATTAATATTCATCTTCATTTTGCATGTGTATATATATTTTATATCTATACCTTTACTTGTTTTTATAGAACATATATTATTGTAATCCACTTATCTTAAAAGCAACAACAGGCTTTGTTTGCTTTTACTTGATAACTAATTTTAATGATAAATCCAGAGAGTCTCCTAACAATCAATTTAGTGAGTTGTCTGAGTCCGTATTGTGTGGCTATAACAACATACCTGAGGCTGTATATTTCACAAATAACAGACATTTATTTATCACAGTTTTAAAAGCTGGTGGGCACAGATGATCTATATCTGTAAAGAGCTTTCCCCTTGTGCTCTCACATGGCAGAAAGAGGGAGGGCAAGAGATACTGACAGAGAGTGCAGCTTAAACTATTATAATGGCATCAATCCAACTTGCAAGGGCGGAAGCCCCATGGCCCAATCACCTTTTAAGGTCCCACTTTTTAATCTTGTTACAAGGGCAATTAGATCTCAACATGAGTTTTGGGACAAGGAGTCAAGCAAAGCATAGATACAAGATAGAAATATCTAACATTGATGAAAGATGGTCTGCTTGGGGTTGAAGCTCTGCATCTGACAAGTATGGATCATGGCATCCCATGTCATCTTCTTTCCTTAGTTGCTGTACCTGTAAAATGGGATAATAACAGCGATAATGACATGATAGATTGGCTAATGACATACCACAGAGGTCAACTCTTAATCTCTGTGAACTATGTTATACAGTAAAAGGAGCTTTGTGGATTTACTTAGGGCTACTATTAACTAGAAAGATTGTCCCGGGTTATCTGGGCACATAGTGCCTCTAAAGCTTAGAGGAATATCTGATGATGAAAAAGATGGCAGATATTCAGAAGCTTGGCACTCCATCCCTTTGAAGAGAGAGAAGGAAACAATTCTAGAAACACAGATAGTCCTTGTAAATGGCGAAACTCTTAGTGACTGACACCCAACAAGGAAGTGGGGACCTCAGTCCTAGAACCAAAAGAGACTGAATTCTGCCAACACCTGCATGAACAATAGATTCTTCCCTGTGGATAACTCGCAAAACTACAGTGTAAAATAATAATTTTGTGCTGCATTAAACCATGACGTTTGAGTTTATTTGTTAAAGACAGTAATGAAAATAAATCTAATATGGTTGGAGCAAACATTAAGTCCATATGAAAGAGCTTTTCAGTTTCAATATGTGATTCAGTTCAATATGTACTTGTTGAAGATTCCCTGTGTACTCCAGCCTGCGCTGTGCACATAAAGAGAGGCAAGATATCATCCCTGGTGTCCAGGAGCCAATATTCTAGCAGAAATGACTAGCAAATGAACAAATAAATCAAGGCCACTTCGTGTCAAATGTTTTTTAAGAGATTGTAATGTGAGGAACAGGAAGAGCATTAGGAGAATGCTTAGTTTCTATAGTAATGCATTAGTTTAAATTTCCAGTTCTCATTGAAAAGAATCTTTAGATTTTTTTCAATAAAGTAGAAAATTGCTTTCTATTTTTTCCCTCCAAAATAGAATAAAAATATAATTGCACATGAAATTCTTTTATGAGACACATCTATAGGCCTTGGATAGTGCCCTATATCTAGTTGTCAAAAATAATTTTATTACTTTTGGTTTCCGAACTGTAAAGAATTTTTGGACTTTGGAATGCAAATGATCAGACAGCACGCTCGGTCTGATTAGGGCTTCAAAGAGGATGTCAAAGCTGTGACTGATTGGCTGAAAGGATGTAGACTTGAATTAGTCACTAGAATCACAGGAAATTTTGTTCCCTGTGATGTCAGCTCTATGTGTCCAGTTGACTATGTCATGGTACTCAGATAGCTGATCAAACCCCATTCTAGATGTGGCTGCAAAGATACATTTTGGATGCTATTAACATTTAAATCTGTAGATTTAGAGTTAAGGAGATCGAGCTCTATAACATGGCTGAGACTCATCCAGTTAACTGAATGTGTTATGAGAAACAGAATTCTGAGAAAGAAACGATTCTGAATCCAGATTTGGACTTCTTTTGGCTGGACTTCAGGGGTCTTCCCTGGGTCCTCCATTAAAATAAAGTCTCAATTCTCCCTCTCTTTCTCTCTCTTCTCTCTGTCTCTGTCTCTGTCTCTCTCCCCCTCTCCTAACACACACAAACACACACACACACACACACACACACACGCACACACACACACACACATACACACACACACACAGTTCTATTTGTTGGAGAACCCTGATATAGTTTTCAACACTGACAATAAGCTGTTCTGTAAAACAGACTTTTTTATGCTATCTTCATAATACACACACCAAAACAACAACAAATTCTGAGATAAATCACCCACTTAAGTAAAAATAGCTCAGGTAAACTATAAAAATCAGGCTAAATTGCAATTTAGAGCTAATTGCAATGACTAGCTGGTTTACAGAAAAACGTTTACCCTCCAAAAACTTGTTATACTTCTGAGATAATTTTGTGGGTGTTAAACTCACCCTATCACTTTTTTTTCTTTTTGGTATTGTAAATGATATACACTAATTTTCAATTTCTCAACCCTGTCTCATTTATAATCGCCAAGTCACTCTAAATACAAGAAAGTCGTCTAGAGCATGTAAGGATCAGGCGGAAGTCCATGTTTGCTTTAATCTAATTTACTAGGACTTGACAAGCAGGAGTTCTTTAACTATTCATAGTTGACCTCGAAACATTTTTTCCATTCAATGTTTTCAAGTGAAAAATAAAAAATAAACTATCTTTATCACTCAGTGACATGCATTTTGATATACTTTAGTAAATGGGCCTAAAATTAAATTAAACATGAATTCTTCAAAAGTTTTAAACTTTATTATATTCTCTATCTGCAAAATTGCCTTCTGATAATAAGTAACAGTTTTGATAAATCAAGCATAAATTGATCTCTTTGTTCTCATACATTTTACATCTATTTCAATTGTCCATGAAAAACAACAAAAAAATAATGTTTTCACATCTATTCTGCTAATATTGAATAGAAATGAAATGAATGGTTAGTTGCATTAATTTATTTTCATTTTCTTTTTTAATTCTTTGCAATTCTTACTGCGTGTCTACTATGTTAAATATTTCTATTGTGAAATTACACAAAAAAAGAATCTTGTATTTGGGAGCTGAAAGTCTCAGAAGCATATGCAAATGCACGATTAACACATATCAAGATTTTTATTCTTCCACTAATTGTCTTAGTGGCATTTTCATCTCTGACACAAAACATCTGCTACCCATGACTACAAGGAGGAGAATGTTGTAGCTCACAGCTTTAGAAGTCCTTGTATGGTCAGTAGGATGGCAGAAGCTCCAAACTGCAATTAAGTTTGATTTTTATTGTTTACCTGAGCCATTTTACTAATGAGGGTGATTTGGGTCAGAATTTGTTGTTGTTTTGGTTTGTAGTTTGGGTGTTTATTTTTGATTGTAATGTATGAACAAATCACCAAAAAGTTTAACTTTAAGACCCTTGTCTTTTAATCTAGAGTTTCAGATCATATATATACTGCTTAGTATTCTTTAGGGCTGTAGCTCAAAATATTTGTAGGAATATGGTTAAGAAGACATTAGCTTGATTTTAAAATCCTTAATTTCTAAACATTTTGGTAATTTTATTGCACATAACCTCTTATAGTTCAGGTCATTTTTGAAGATGCCAAATTCAAGAAAATTGAGTATCTAAAGTGAACAGTAGAAGTACATAACTACATTTTTCCTTAGCTAAAAAAACATTAACAATAAAATGTCTTTCCTTATAAATTCTCTCATTAGTATCTTAAAGTAAATATTTTGGTTTGTGCTGCAGAAGTTGATTTTCTTTTTTATTGACAACAAATCTATATGTTCTAGTTATAAATTCTGGAATTTTGAATTACATTACATTTGCTGAATAAAAATGCAATTACATAAAATTTTTATGGTAGTATTTTCTGTAATGTCAAGAACATCACATCTTAAGCAAGCAGAGAAAACATCCCAAACTTCTTCATGAAGCAATGATAAAGAACTATATCATTTTTCCTATAATGAGATATGTAAAAAATAATTCAATAGCACAATTCTGTATTACCAAAAAAAGAGAAAATATCGAGTTTTTCAAATGCATCTAAGTAGTTTTCCTTTATACCTTTCCTTCCTAAGTAGTTTTCCTTATTTTGTACTTTTTCATTGAGATACATTTTGTCAGTGATATTTCATCAACACTAACATACAAAATATTGACCCCCCCAAGCCTCTAAAGATGATGAATTCTGAAATGAGTCAATGATGCTTAGAAACTTACATTAAACACTGCACTAATAAATGGGGTTTCATGAGCAATAAACAAAAAATGACCAAAAAGGGAGACAAATACTTCACAATTCCTCTCCTAATGCTTTCGTTGGGTTGCTTGATTCTGTGCTTCATTATTTTCCTAACTATGTATACAGGATCTCAAGTCTACACAAACTTTCATATTCAGGAGGTGACTCTTGTCCTTAGAAATTTAAATGACATCCACTGTGGGACTCAGAGGGAAGGAAGAAAACAAAGAAACCGACACAATAGCCACCAGACAGCTTGGGATGTGTGTTAAGGGAAGATATTGAAGAAGACAAAATGTATTAAGATGCACGATTCACAATTTTCTGGTCATTCCATCAGCAAAACAGCATTTGAATTTTGCCCAATCAATGACTTCACTTTTCCAGGATGTTCATTTTCTTATATCCTCACCTCCTTCTCCCACAAAACACTTGTGAAACATACAAAATCTCGTATGTGACGTCTGTCCAAACATGCTTTTTAAAATTCACTGGGTCCTCTTATGCGTCACTGAGTTGTAAGCATTTTGAAGGGCGAAAAGTCACAAAACTCTCCTGCAATGCAGCCCTCTTATTGGGTCTGCAGGTTGTATGAGGTTTGGGGGTAAAGCCACAGATAGAAAATGAGTCTGAAATCTATAAGTCATTTTAGATCTTGGAGGAGTATGCATTCAGCCTTTATATACTCCCCCAAGATCTAATATGACTTATAGATTATTTAGGAATTTTTAATTTTAATTATTTATCTTTATTAAAGCAATACTCAATTTCATAAATATCTTTGGGTTGTTTTTAACCAGTTTAATTATACATGTATATATGCACACATGTATTAAAATGCTAATCTGACAGAATTACAGCTTCAGTTATGGTCTGTGCAAGATAAACCTACTCTCTTTGGATTGATTGTGATATTAGGAGAAGTCAAACAAAGATTATTACATTTATTCCAATTTAAGCTTTTTCTTCATTTTCCAATAATTGCACTTCAGAAGCCTCAAGTTGTACTCTCAAATTTTAAGAACCTTGGGGAAATTAGCAAGTTTTGTACTAATAAATTAATGATAGTGTTGAAATAACCTTTTCCAAGGTAACATAAAAAGGCTGGAGCAATGTTCTACTTTTGTAGGTAATAATGCAAGTTTTTACTTGACCTGGAATTAAGTCTGTACAATTTCCTGGCAGAAATAGCATCGTTAATTTAAAGTTTGTGAATGATGGTCCATCTGGTAATCCACAATAGTAAAGGTGCTGGTGTATTCGTCACATTCTTAATTATTTCTCGAATTGCATTGCAAATGTACTCTGTTCATCACTGTACTGCTAATACATTTTTTGGCATTTGGCATATAGTGAGACATTAGAGATCAGTGTTGATCTTTGTGATATTTTCAAATATAATGCAATGATTTAAATTCTGCTATGGAAAACTACAATATGAACTTTATTCCCTATAATATAAACTCACAAATATTTTCTTTTTTGCTCTTCCATTATTTCATTAATAAGCAAATATATGCTTTATTGTATTTTATTCTGTATTTTATGAGCTCTTTAAGGGATAATAATAAGACAATAAGGAAACTGTCTTCAAGGTGTTTCTATTTTGTTCGTTTTATTTGCTAATAGAGAGGAACATAAAATAACAAGCAGTACACGTTATTTTGGAAAACATTCCTGTTTGATTTCAAAATATCATAACAATTACATAAAAATCAGAAACTGTAAGATAATATTCTATCTTATAATGCATTGCATTTTGTTTAACACATAATGGGACATCAATAAATTTTGTGAGCTTAGCAGTTGAGGATGAACAAGAAGAAACCTGGTCTAATCTTCTAGGGAACTAGCTGTTCCATTAATGGTCTTCAAAGGTAAGAGTGTGTAAAATACCAGGAAGGACAGACACTATATCCCATTAAACATGAGAGTAGTTGTCAGAAATCATAAAATCGAATTACATTAATAAACTTTGTCAGTTGTATCTCTAGCGTCCTTTTCCTCTGTGGCCTGGAATAGTCGTTTCCTAAAGTTTCAGCTATAGCATGGAGCTTGGATTTATAGCTTCCCTACTATGGGAGAATATGTCTGTCATTCTGAACTGTCTTGCTAGTGTCCTGTGTGGCAGCAGTCATGGGAAACAACACTAAGGGTACGACTGGGAGGACCTTCCATATTGTAGACTCTAGCAACTTCCAATTCATAGTTCATCTGCACTCTTTACTCAGATTAGTAAATACGGGAGAGTTACTGTTTTTTTCTGGTGGTGCTGCTTAGTCATTTTGAGCTGCTTTTATAGAGTACCACAGACTTAGGATTTATAAACAACAGAAATCTATTTCTCTTACTTCTTGAGGCTGGGAATCTGAGATCAGGGTGCTGGAATGTTCAGTTTCTGGAGACTGCTCTGTTGAAAGTCGCAAATGTCTGACTCCGCCTTATATCCTCTCAGGGCAGGAAAAAGGCTAGAGAGCTCTCTGGGGTGCTCTACCTTCACAATCTAGTCATCTCCCCACGACCCCGCAGTCTAATATCACATTCCTGGAGCTGGGATTTCAGAATGTGAATGGAGGGGGAGGTAAACATATAAAGCCCAAAGAGTTGCCATAGTAATTGGCACAAAATAGGCTGTGTCCGCACTGAAAATGTGTCTTCCCCTCACTACCTGGGGGCTAGAAGAGCAAGAGGCCAAGTGCGACAGGTTTCTCTCAGAGCCCCTCTGCTTGGTTTATAGAGATGACTGGTTCTGGTATTTTCATATGATATTTGCTTTGTGTTGCTCTGCTTTCTAATCTCTTCTAACTGTAAAGATACCAGCCATATTGGATTAAGGGCTACTCCAATGAACTCACATAACCTTAATCAACTCTTTAAAATTATCCAAATAAGGTCATGTTCCGAGACGCTGGGCTCTGAATCTCAGCATAAGGATGGGGGGGCAGTTTAACTAACTACTATCTTTGCTTAACTCCTTTATTCTCCAATTTCCTCACCTATATCAAAGTGGATTCTAAGAATATTTATCTCTCAGACTGCTGCTGTTGTTGTTGTGCTGGGTATTGAACTCAGGGCCTTCACACTGATCTGTACTCCCAGCCCATCTTATTGACATTATTTTTTAAAATTTTGCAAGTTCTTACTAAGTTACCAAAGTGTCCAGGCTACGCTCCAACTTTTGATCCTCCTACGTCTGCCTCCCAGAGTTCTGGGATCGTCTAGATTTTTTATGAGTATTATATTAATACACAGAAACACTCAGAAGCATGATCAGCAAATTTTAAACACTAGATAGCTGTTACTATTCTTAAATTGATGCACATCAATCAAGATCCGCAGGCATTTAAGCTCCTGTCTTGGTTTACTCTTTAAACTGATTTTGAATCTGTGCCAAAGATGAATTGAAAACAAGAAACAAGCAAATTATGCTGGGAGAGTCATTTTCTACTTGGTTTTACTTTTCATGTCAAACATTGTGGGATTTTTGTCATAATAATTAGAAGGAAAAGTAGAGTGAGTTAGAATTTCGTGAGAACTAAGGCTACATGAAATTACACCGATAGATAAATACATCTAATATGAAGTTTGTAAAAATAGGTTTTGAATGAATTTTTTTTTTCTAAAAGTCATTGCTGGGCTGGGGATTTAGCTCAGTGGTTAGAGTGCTTGCCTCACAAGTATGAGGCCCTGAGTTCAAACCCTGGTACCAAAAAAAAAAAAAAAAAGGTGTGTAAAGTCATTGCTGTCCAAGGAAAGCTGATCCAGAGGCTGGAAAATGGTCGCTTTTAGAGAAAATTATTTATGTAATGGACTCACTCAGTGTTTTCCAGGATAGCAAGTTTTATGAAATAATATTTGCTTCCGAATTACATTATCGCATACTTGAGGGTCACTGATCTATTCTTGAGGTTGGGTCACAAAGAGAAGCTGAGCCCTGCGGCACGCAAAGGGGGGGCTAACGCTTTTGCACATAGAAAAAGGGAAGCAGGAGAAGATGATTTACCTCGTGGTTTAGCATCTGTGCCAGAAGTTCTGTTGACTTGCTCTAGGAGGAAGACCACGTGTAGACAGACCTGTAGGAGTCATTGGTGTCCTTGACCGTTGAACTGGTTACTAATGCAAAGTCGTATTTTGAATTTAGCAAGTTCATATGCTGTTTGGAAGAGCGTCAAAGAGCAATGTGTCAATAACTAGCATCCCAAGTCTTTCGAGCTGTTGCTAATAGCACTAATACAAAAAAATCTCTCATAGATATGGTGCTGTTTGCTTGACTGTTCCCATGTGAGAGTGGTGACCGAGGAAAGAAATGGCTGTAAAGGTCCAAAAACTTTGCTTCATCCTTCACACAATAATGGTTCTTACTTCTTGAGTCAAAGAACCACCGCTGAAATTTAGTGATTTATTTAATCTTCATGTTCTGTGAGGGAAGAATTAACATGCAGTGATATGTGGTTTCATGGGTTTCATTTTATGCAAACTTAGGGTGCTGTGCTAGTCACCACCTGACCACCACACACTTGCTCTTATTGGAGGACTACAGTGCTGTTTAATTTTCCTGGAGATCAGTGTCGTGCCAAGAAAATGGCTTTTTACCAAGTACTTCAATGGGCCGAAGCCATATTTTATAGTTTCCTATCATCCCATGTAAACATCATATAAAATTTGAGTAATGTTGATGTTATTGTACTGCCTGAAATTATTAGTTTCATGTTTCCTTGGGCTCATCGCATAATTATATTTTGGAGATTATTTTGTCTACACATTTAGCAAACATGTCAGCCAGCAAGTCATTTGTAACCTGTCTTGACATCTACGCACGTACCACTTTGCACTGTAAGTGGTTGCTGAGTTTTATTTTCTACGTTCTTCACGTGGTTTCTGAGGATAGTAAGTGTGCTTACTTACCCTTCGTATTTACCAGAGCATCCAGTGATCTATCCTGATTCTGCGATACATGTGGGAAGGGGAAAGAATGAAAGCTTATTATTTAAATGTGTATTGTACTCACAGGGTACCAATTCTTTTTCTTGCATTAATATTTATATTAGCAAATGTCACTACAAATAAATAAGGTACAATTTCAAACTCAGTGTTGTCTGATTTTAAACTCTGTACTCTTTCCATGAGCTCAAGCTGCCTCTATAGTGGTATTCAATTCATGTCAATCTAATTTCATTTGTGCAATGATAAAAGATGAATCCACAAGGAGATTAGGTGGCAGAATAGAGAAAAACGTTCTGTAGATTGCTATTGGAGAAATTCTGGCTGACTCTCTGAAAAGCTGGATGAAATTATTAAAAGACATCTTTAAGACAGAGGATATAAAAATAAAATTAAAAAGTGATGAGCTAAGAGCTAATGGAGGATCTGCTGGAGTTAAGTATGTTACATATAATATTTCACTTTTAAATTTCACAACAATGTAGTTTGTAGGTAGTATGAGACTTATTAAAGCTGAGGAAATGAAAGATTCTCCAATGCTAACCACTGGTAAAGTTATGAAGCAATGCTAGTAGTTAATAATTTAAATCTAATCGTCCACTTTGACAGAATTGAATTAATTACAAGTCTTGGTTAAATGTACAGTGCTTTTTTTATTGCTTCATACACTGCTTTCTTTCATATATTTATGTTGATAACTATGAAGAAAATCCATAAACTCTAGGCTTAATCCTAGAATTAAATATTGACCACATTCTACATTGTTCAGTAACATTTGCATTTTTCATTGAAATGTTATTAAGATTTATACATGTTGTGCTTGCTTGGGAGCTCATACGCTCAGATTTATACACATTGATGCATGTAGCTCTAGTTCATTTTTGCTGCTGTGTAATATTCCATGGTGTGACTACACTGTGATTATTTTGTTCCTTTTCCTCTTGATGGTCTCTTGGTTTCTTCCCAGGGCTCTGCTGTTAGGAACTGTCTACAGACGTGTTATGTATAACTGTTGCTAAAGACACTGGTGATGAGTCACTGGAGGTGGCACATCCAGCTTTACACGTTTGTGAATTATTTTTGATGTGATTACAATTTGTATTAAAACAATAAAAATGTATTAGAGTCTGTCCTTCTGTGTGTAAATATTGGACCAGTTGAGTGTAAATTGCATGGTTCTTCCTTGTGGTTTTACTTGGGTTTCTCTAATGATTAAGGCAGTTGATATTGATATTGATGCCTCTTAATATTGATGCCTATTGAAGTTTTTTCTCTAATGTACATGTTTGGGTTTTGCCCAGGCTATTTGTCTTTTGCTTACTGATTATAGGACTATTTTGCATATTTTTCACAATCAGCTTTTGATATTTGTATGTGTTAAAATAGCTTCTTTTTAGTCTATTGCTCCTTTCATTGCAGATACATCTTAATAAAAATAGCATCCTATTCTAATGTAACTGTATTTTTAAACTAACTTTTATGGGTAGAGTTTTCTGTATCTTGTTTAATATGTTTTTCTTTATCAGGTCAGAAAGACCGGTGATGAATATAATCATTAAGTACTGCAAACATGTACTAATAAAAATTAAAAAGTGAATAAAAGTTTTAAAAATTTAATGTAATTTAGACATTTAAATCTATAATGAATTTATAGTCCTTTTGGTTTCGCCTCTTTAAAAATTTGGTCTATGGTTTCTGTTACAACTACAAATTTTCCCTGCATCAGTAACAATTTTATATATTCACATATATCCTGAGACTGAGACTCAAGCCATCCATCAATTTGTCTAGCCGTGCACTAATGCCACAGTATTTACTATGGATTTATGAGAACCTGTAATACTTCATTTTGGTGTTTAATTTTTCTATTATATTAAAAGCAATAAAATATTGAGATAATTTCAAAGTAGCTGAATTATAATGAGGTAACATTATTCTAATGCTTTACAGGTCAAGAGCTCTGGATTCTAGTTCTAACTAAATCTTTCTGTACCTAATTTTTAAATCTATAAAACAGCTTTATAATATCTTTTCTGCTTAAACCTCCTTTTGTATTTTTATGTGATTTGATATTTTTCATTGCATTTGTCTTTTATAATTCTTTCCTTCAGCTTGAAAATAATACAGAAAAAATCTATAATGCACTTTATTATATTTTCTTTTATAATAAGTGAATAATTGACAACATATTTTAATTATTTAAGATCATATTAGTGGTAGTCACTCATGCAGAAATGAAGCATATCTATTTCTAATTAATTATTTCCAGAAAGTCTCAAAGATTTGAACTAAACAATTACCATATTACTGAGAAGATTAAAAAAACTTGCGGTGTCCCTTAAGCCACCAAATATGCTTTAGAAATGAATGATATTATATTTTTACATCCACATTCATTTTAGTAAGACATAAAAAATAGTATACTGATCATTTAGAAACAAACCAAAGTGCACGTTGTAAAAGATTCTGACACAAAGTTCTTTGTGGAGTTAAGCTACCTTGTTGCTAACTGAGAGGTGGTGTGTTAAAGAAGAAGATGTTGATATAGGGCAAAAGTTTTGTGGGCACAAAATTACCATTTGTGTTAGAACAATAAATAATATTTTTGTCACGATAAGAAAAACATTTTGTCAAAACCAGGAAATAGTTTTGAGAATGAAACATGCAATTGTGAACAACAGAGATTATGGAATTGATATACAGAAGAAAGTTCTTAAAACAAGATACTTAAATGATCTTATAAATACTTTAAGAAATCACAAGATGTGACTTAAAATCAAAGTAGAGTAGGTAGCTCAAGAAAACGTATACAAAAGAAAACCTTGTGTGTGGAACAGGACGTTTACTCATATCGGTAGGGGGAACGAATGCAAAACCTAGATGCATCAAAAGTGTTTGGGCTCACATTTAAAATATTCTCATATTTTTAATGTATCACAAAGTATCACTTGATTTACCATTCAAAATATTGTTTAAAATTTTAATTTATTTAAAATTACGAGAGCTTTAAAATTTATACCACTAGGAACCTGTAATAGATATGCATCCAACATAGAGATGGACATTAGTCTTATTTTATAAATGATCTCTTCCTTGTATTACTAACAGAACTGTAATTTGGATCAACTTCATTGTCTTTGTTACTCATATTAATTTTCTTTGTCACTCTGGGAGAAGTTTAAAGCACTATTGCTCAAGGAAAAAAAATGAATTGATGATCACACATATAAATCAATTGAAAAATCACAAGATAGGTAGTAAATTCATAGGTCTTCACTCTGTCATATATCGTTTATTCTTGCCTGTCTCCATCTATTGTTTACACAGACATATTGTCACGTACATAGTATGTGGACATTTGAATAGAGCATTAAACAAAATATACAAAAATCCCTGACCTCATGGAACAGAATAAACGGGATTGATGAACAACATAAAAATAAAATTTATAATGTCTTACATGGAAATAAATACTATGAAAAAAGATTAAGGAAGGAAAAGGTACAAAGTGTTGTTTCAGTGAATGTTCTATTAAATAAAATGATAATCTGACTAGGCCTTACTAAGATGGAGCCATTTGAATATAGCTGTCGAATCAGTGGAGAGAGACATGAGGATAAATGGGGCAAGAATATTTGGAAAGGAGTCATTGTAAGAGAGAACAAATGGAACACACTTCAAAGGGATGTTCGAAGTGTGCAAAGAGGCTGTTATTTTAATAAGACCACGCCTGACATGAGCTATGAATGCATGCTGAATTACTGAAAGACGGGGCCAGTGCCCTTGATGAATTCTCAGTGGCCTTTGGAACATGTGCGTCAGGAGTAGAGACACTGTCGTTATGTCAAAGTAGATTGCAGAAGTAGGAATTCAATGGAAATGAACTTTGACAAAGACAGCAAAGGAGATGAAAAAATATCTATGTGTATCTACCGCCACATCTGAATCTACATCTACATTGTTTCCTATGTCTGCTGTAACGTATTTCCAAAAAGCTGTTGGCTTAAAATAACAGAAGAAATGTGCTTTTCCAGAGGTTTCGAGGTCAGAAATCTGCAGTTAGCATCGCTGGACTGAAATTAGGGTGTCAGCAGGGTAGCACACTTCCTGTTGGATCTGGGAGGAGAGTGTGCGTTCTTTGGCTTTTCGAGTTTTTGGTGGCGTCTGGTTTTCCTTTGCTGTGGTTTTGACTGGAGATTTAGCTCAGTGGCAGAATGCTCGCCTCACAAGGACAAGGCCCTGAGTTCGATCCCCAACACTGGTAAAACAAACAAACAAACAGAAAGAATGGCCCCTGCTGTGGTTTTATTACACCATACCTTAAGGTCATCGTCTTCAAATCTTTCTCTGCTCCACTGAAAATCACCTGCTTTTCCTATAGCCAAGTCTTTCTGTATCTTCCTTGTCTTAGTTACCTTTCCAGAGTTAGTAGTTTGTAAGAGAACAGATTTAATACAGGACATTTATCAGTTACAATATTCACCCACAAGCCAAATACAGGAAGCATGCTGAATGTCTATCTGTGCACTGGAGACCCAAAAGATCCAATCGAGGGCCAAGAGCCCACAGCACTGTCCTGTGTACGTCCACATCTGCAGGTGATGGCTGAAGAAATCTTTACTGGAACCAGGATACAATGTGCACAGCAGAGATGAAGACAGGAGCTCCCCCAAAGCAGCAGTAGCATCCTTGACAACAGCAAAGCCCCGAGCTCCTTCCTCAACAAGAACAGCTGAGGTCCCTTTGGGAGAGCCAGCCACAGCAGAGCTGCTCCTGGGAAACAGCCTACCGACTAGCTTCTGCTCCCACTCTGGTTTATGTTGCGTCAGCAACAGTCCTCAGGTGGATCCTCTATGCCCAGAACCACACCAACTCAGTCTAGCTGGGTGTTCTGGCTCAAGTGACCACAATAAGTCCACTACATTCCTGGTGCAAAGATATGTGCAGTTCCTGTATTTAGAATCTTTCCTGCCAATCTAACTCTCTTTAATGTAATCTACAAAAAAGCTATCTTCACATAAGGCAACACTAATAGGTCCAAGGGAACAAGGGCCTTCTACCTTTAAGGAAGCATTATTCTTCCAGAGTGGGGGGATGCAATCATTTGTCTGTCCTTTGTCCTCTCCATGCCCATGGAAGGGAGACTGGTGAATTTGCATGCCAAGGAAGTCATAGCGCCATTATGCTCAGTTTTTATTGAATTTAATAAGCTGTTTTTTTTCTGTTATAGTTCTTTGTGTGGTTTTTCCTGTAAAAATCTGTAATTAAAATGAGAAAAGGAATTCAAAGGTCCTCAAAACCAATGTCCTTGATTATAGTAATGGGAAAATTATTTCGCGTTTATTGCTGACCAGTTACTATTCTGGAAACCATACCTTGTAAATAGTAGGTGTTCAACAAGTCCCTTTAATGGCGAGATCAGGTTTGTAACTAAAAACATGCAAGTGATTTGCAAATTATATATAATTTGTTTCATATAAACATATATATAATTATTAAGAACTTTCAAATATATAGAAAAAAGAAAATGGAGTTATAAACAGTGATAGGAATTACACTAAATAAATTTAGAAAGATCATTATGTCTTTTTTGAGTCGAAACTTTATAAAACTTAATAATTCACAGAAAAGTAGAATTTACACCATAATCTTATAGAATCCTTTGATGTACATGTATCTAGAACATTAAACAAAATAAAATTTTAAACCTATTTTTAGTTACTTAATTGAATTTAAGTCATTAAGCCACAAAGAAGCCCTGTTTATGAAGATGTTAGACATTTTGAAATGGGATTAAAATCAGGATACCTATTTTGCCACCTCAACACTTCACTGCATAACCTGGGCACAGTGGTGTACACCTGTAATCCCAGCACTTGGGAGGCCGAGGTAGGAGAATCTCCACAAGTTTGAGGCCAGCCTGGGCTACATAGTGAGTTCAAAGCCAGCCTGAACTACCCAGCAAAACCCTGTCTCAAAAAAAAAAAAAAAAAGGTTAAAAAAAAAAAAAACAAAAATTCATTCCATAGAAACGAAAAACTAGAAAATCACGGTCAAACAGCTCAGCATGCACAGAAAATCTTCCTACACAGGTAGCATAATTGTATAATGAACAGGAAGAAAAGAGCGAAACGTTAGACAAAATGGAAGTACCCAAAACAGATGCTGTTCTTACTAACCAAGTTTCAAAACAACAGACTTTACAAGAGCACTCTTAGAAGACAACCCTTTTTAGTTCGGAATTTATGGAGATTAAAAACTTAAACAAAAGTTGTTGACGAGATTTTTATAAGCTGCCAATCATTTATGTTGGTTGAAGTCAAAGGATTTTTGAGGCTTTTCAAACTGAGAATCATAAGTATAAAAATCTGTTTAAAAAGCATGCTATTAGAATAGCTTTTTCTCTGATTAAAATACTTAGCTTTGCACGAAGACATGAGTGATATTCCATTATGTGCCTTTTAAAACAAAAGCATTTTTAGTAGTACAAGAAATAATATAGTGATCAGGGAGGAAATTAACCACCAAAAGTGGAAATAATTGTTCTACGCTATATTTCAATCTTTAAAATTTGGCTGGTATAATTTTCAAGTGAAATAGGAATAATGTTTAAAAATAACATCACTTACTCTTGAGTCATAGTTCATATTATAAGTTTATATGTGTATGTCAAATTGCTAAAAATTCAACAAAATCTCCTCTGATATTCAATTTCGTCAGCACAAATGGAGGTTTCAACATCACAAGGACTCCAGAGGCGGCCCTGGCTACAGACTGTGTGTGTATCCAAGTGCTGACATATTTTTTCAGCAAATATCAAAAAGATTCTTAACAATCTCCCAGTTGTCTGTAATCTATCCACCTTTTCACTTCCAGTTGTCATCTTTGGTTCTTTCGTTCAGGTTTTGATTCTACAAGATTATAAAATGACACTGTCAAGTCACTAGTGACTTTTGTTTTACAAATTCAAATGTCAGTTTTCTGTCTTATGTTGCTGGAATGGCGACATAACACAGTTAACTATTTCAATCTTCTTGAATCATTTTTTAAATCTTTTGCAATCCTTGCTTTTCCCTCTCCTTTCCTTGAACTCCTTGCTTGCTTTCACATTCTTCTTTGTTAGTTCCTTTTTACTTTAGCCATTCTTGTGCCATTCTCAAAAGGCTGCACTTGTTATAATCTTTCTAGTTGGTCCCATCTAGTCCTGTGGGATTAAATGCCAGTGAGAGTCCGACGACTCTCCGATGCCTGAGCAACATCACCTATCCTGAGCTCTCCTGCTTTCCAACACTCGAAGATTGACCTGTCTTCTTGACCTCACTGGATTCCAAAGAGTTTGCTCAAAATTAATGCTTCCCCAATTACATATTAATTCATTCTTCTGAGTATCTAGCATCCAAATCTCCCATCTCTCTTCATGACCATTAACACAGCTACTTAAGCCAAAAATTTAGAAATGTTTCTTGAATTTTTACATCTACCACCTACATGAACAAAATATCAGCATTTCACACCCATCCTAATCACAGAGTAATTCTGAATATGTCCCTCTTCCTCCACCTCTACTTTTTAGCTCAATCCAAACTATCATCTTTCATTTGGAACACTCCAATAGTCCATTATGTAGTTTCCTTGTATTCATGCAATTCTTCACACAATAGCCAAAATGGTCATCTTACAAAAGTAAATCAAATTTGCATAGCTTGTTTTCACTAGAACCAGACTGTAGATGAAAAAGTCATTGCGACAATCTTATCTTGGAAGTAAAGCAATATTTGAGATGGGAATGGAGAAGTAAAAGAAAAAGAAAGTCATTAAAAACAGAATGTTTTTTTCAAGTCGGATACCTCTGTGGTTTATTGCATCTTAATTCCTGAAAAATTGAATAAAGGCTCCTTGGAGTTATCCAAGAAGGGGTAAGAGAAGAGTTGAGATATATATATATATTATATATATTATATATATATATATATAATATATATATATAATATATATAATATATATATGGGTTGAGATATATATATTATATATATAATATATATAATTACATGTATATATATATACATGTAATTGCCTTAGGCCTGCCTCAGGAGTGTAAAATTCCAGCACTTGGCCTGCTTATTTGAGGGCAAACCAGCTTTCCAAACCTTCAGAGGAAGCCCCAGGCGAAAAGATACAGATACCAGTAGTTGGCAGTTAGATGAAGAATATATGAGTGGTCAGGTCCATGGACATGAACAGAGCCTATGAGCTATTATTTTTCTTCTTATACTACAGAAGGTTTCATTTACAAAACACCTCCAGCTCTTCACCATAGTCTAATGGTGGCTTACTGGTCTTTTATTAGTGGAGGCTGCCCACTGCAGAGCTTTACTGCAGATTTCTTACTTGCTCTTCCTCCAGAACTTTATCTGGAATTCTGCTTCTCATTTTGGGCTCATTTCTACAACACATTTTCAGTGAAGGATCTACTACCCTCACTAAGTAGAGTAGCCACTAATTTCACTATTTACTGTTGTTATTTATTTTATTTGAAATGTACTGTCTCACTCATTAAAACATGTTTTATGAGAAAGAGAAACTTAGTCTAGTTCTGCACATATATAGTACATAGTGATTAGGATAGCACCTGACAAGTAGTAAGTACTATACAAATGTTGACTATTAGCTCTTCTTTTTAATAGGATGAATTCAGAATTACATGGAAGTAAGCCTTTAGATTAAGAACTGAATTAAATATTGTGCTGTGTTTTGCAGTAGAAATAGTACCTTATCAGCCGTGGAACCAGAATTAGGGCTTTTATACTTAGCAGCTTTGTGACGGAATGATTTTTCTTCTCAAAACTTCCATCTTAGTCTCTACCAAGGATAATAATGCTTATAATTTAGAACTGTCCTGAAGATGAAATAAAGTGGACATAAAATAAATGGCATTGATAAATTATATGCAACAATATAGGTATCTTTTTCTACTTTCTTACTGCCATCAATTATTCAAGTGATATTAGGAAACTCACCCCAGGATCATATATGAACAGGGAAAGAGTTTCTTTCAAATGTTACTGTGTGTCTGTGTGTTCCTCACAGAAAAAAAAAAAAAAGGCGGGGGAGGGGTGTGGAATCCTAATAAGCGTTTAGGGTTTTTGAAAAGTCCTGCCACATATTTATATATCATAATCTCTTGAAACTCTTGTGATAAAGGAAAAACAAGCAGACAAACAAAAACCTGGTTAACTATGTTTAGAATAATTTTTCCCAATATTAACTCACACTGAAACAAATTTTTGTCACATAATGTCTACTAAAATATTCGGGAACACTTAAATTTGGTGGACCACAGCATCTAAAACCTTTCCTATTGTAGCTTGTGAAATTCAGTGATCTGCCTTTTTCTCTTTAGCTGTGATTTTATATCACTCCATTGTCCCCTCAGCCCTCAACTCTGCAGTGTTTTTTCCTCGATGCTGCTATAACTTTCCTTCCTTATTCCATCATGCCCAGTCCCTCATTCTAAACTCTGCATGCTGAAACCAGTACTTTTGCCTTCAAACAATAACGTCTCTTTGTTTTAGATGCTAGATATACCAAAATATGCAAGGAATATGAGCAATACTGTAACTAATATTCAAAGGAAAAAGAAAAAGGCAGCCATTTCTCATTCCATGTCGACAGAAAAGAATTGTAAAGAGAATAAAAGACCTCAAAATTTCAGAAATAAAAATGTCAGATAAACTAGAATTTTTTCTTTTAGTTTTTCACATAAATTATTTTTTCCTAGTTACCAGTAGTTGAGGGCATGCAAGTCCTCCCACAGTATGTTATATTAAGATCTACTCAATCTGGTAATCAAATTATGCCAAAATTTGCAACGGTCAATTTTACATTAAAACATCATAATTAAATACCTCTTGCAATGTACCTAGAAATTTTTCCTTGCCATCACATTGCAAGAAATTAGAAAGGAGATTTTACATAGAAGATAATTTAGTAAGTAAAAATGAAATAGGTTTTTAAATCCATAAAATAAGCTTCATGTTCAAGTATGAATCTAATCTTATAAACTCAGTCTCGGTATCACCTATTTATTAAGTACCTCAGCCTGGCATAGTGGCCTGCACCTTTAAGACCGGCTACTTGGGAGGCAGGCTGAGGATGGTCATGAGTTTGAGGCCAGTCTGGGCGATTTAGCAAGACCCTGTTTCCAAATAAGAATAAAAGGGGTAGGGAATGGAGCTCAGGGAGAAGGCCTTAGGTTCTGTCCTCGGGACAGCAAAACAGACCCTAAAAAAGAAAACCCGTGGCTCTAGTCCTTCCTTCTTTTATAATTCTTGACTTCTTTTTGGTAAGATTTTTTTCAACAATTAAAAAGAAGTCAAGATGCCCTGAAACAAAGTATGACCAGGTAACTGCCAGTGGTCACTAATTCCTGCTGACTTGTCTGAAAGACCAACTTGACATGCTTCATTTCAGGAGCGATTTCTGCTAATTTTCACAGAACTATCTCCTCCTGATCCTCTGGAAACTATCAATCGTTCATGCTCTCTCTCTCTCTTTTTACTGAAAGCTGTTTAAAATGTCTCCCAGAGCCATTCTTAAAAAATTCTATTGTACAGTGCATCCCCCCCCCCACCTTGGAGGTATGAAGATGCTAAAATAAGACACATGTGCATGTTTTTAGCAAGAGTATCATTAGCAGACTTTCAGTAATTCTGAGAAGTATATATAATTATTAAGCGTATACTCAATGAATTCTCTGGGGCTCAGGCATGGCGAGATTATTGCACAAGTGGGCTGGCTTCGTGGACATCCAACCTGGACGGTTACACGGGGTCCTGTGCTCAGAAAAGCCTTTGATGAGTTTAATGATCTGTGGACATTATCTTGAAATTCTTACAAGTTTTCTTTGAAATTGTGTTTGGAAGTGAATTCTGATGCGACTATGTGTTTTATCCTGAGGAACACTGTGTGTCCACCATCTTTTTATCACACCATTTGCATATAGTGGTTCTGTGTCCCACCAACATCTTAGAATTCTAGTACACCCATAATATATGAGAATTCTGTAAGTTTCAAAACAAGGACACATTTGGTATATCACACCCATGACTGAGTAAGTGGAGGAAATGTCAGCCCCCAGAGGTTAGTCACACCTTCCATTCACCAAGAATTTGCTTTCAATACTGGAAGAAGGCAATGGCAATTTAAGAGGCCTGTGAACAGTGAGCCTTATCGTATACTTGCTCACTCCAATTCCCTTTAAAAATTTGACATTGACTTTGATAACAGAAAGAAAGGGGAAGAGAGAAATTGTTCTTTCTCTTGACATTTCTTTCCTACACAGAAGTAAGCCACAGGTAGATGGTTTTGATGGAATACACATCAAGAAGTAACATAGTAACAGTTGGATTTTTGTGCAGTGTCTACTATTTTGGCGAGATTGAAATACGTGACTGGCAGCATGTGAATTATGTAAGTTTAGTGATTACTTACAATGATTAAGAGCTTCTAATATTTGCATTTAAAACTGACATTGATAAAAAGATGAATGTGAAAATTCATACTTATAATTGAAAACTTAATTTTCTTTTATTAGTATATTAAATGACATGCATAATCAATCACAAAACAAATAATATTGACATATTGATATTTACAGGTTTTCTCACAATTCTAATAAATTGCATAATATTTTTTAAAATTTAAATCTAATAAAAATATTAACAAGATTACTAAAAACAGTTTAATTCATTTTCAGTTTTATTTTTAATATTAGATTGTGCCACTGGGACATATAGCCAAATTATTAAATGTATAAGTATTTGAAATTATTTTACTCTAGTTATGCCACCGACTAAATACATAGTGAGATTATTAGTTTAAATCTATTTAATTGTCTGAAAATAATTATTTTTAGTTCGCTTTTACAAATATTTGAAATATTGTACATGTAAATCACACATACACGCAACACAATAGCTATACATAGGATTTTAAATATATCTATCATAGACAGATGTACGCTCATTCTCTCTCTTTCTCTCTTTCTGAAAGAGAATGTATTTGATCAGAACAGCATGGAGCAACAAAGGAACTATCCCAGAATTTGTTCATAGTTTCTCCAGTGTACATTCAGGATAGTCTCTCAGAAACAGAATTTCTCAAGTATAGGGTAGATATTGCTGTAGTTTGCTGGACATTGTTAAATTTCCCTCCACGGAGGTTGTGTTATTTTGCATTCCAACTAGTGATGTATGTCAGTAATTATCCCTCCATACCCTCGCCAACAGAATATGCTGTACAACTACTGTTTAATGTCGTTGCCCAAGAAATTTGGGCAAAAGATGTGAACAGAAAATTTACACAAAAGGAAAAGTAAATGGAAAAATGAATATTTAAATAGTTGATCAATAATAAACAGAAAAATGTGGATTACAAATACAAAGTAATAAAAACAAAAAACCAAAAAAAAACAAATACAAAGTAATACTTTTATACACTTATCACATCAGCAAACTTTTAAAATTCTCAGTATAATAAATATGGTAAAATTAAGGAGCCGCAGTTCTTTGCTGCTATATATATAGATATACTCAATTCATCTGCAGAACAATTGGTTTGTGTAGTCAGCTGAAGAGGACTCTAGCTTTGGAATCTGCATTTGCATTTCTGTTTATTCTAGAGAAATTTTCTTGTATGTGTACAAGGAGATATCTACAAGAACATTTATTGTTCCATAGTTTGTAGTAAGGAGAATTCATTAGAAATTTAAGTGCTAATCTGATGAGGAGCAAATAACTATGGATTCATAGGGTTAAATATCATAAAACAGCATAGTGAATGATGTAGAGTTCTAAGAATGAAATGGATAAATTATAAAAATGTAATATTGTGTAAAAATAAAAAAATGAATTGCAGATTAACATACATTTTGATCATATGGAAATTTCATGAAAATATATATGTTTACATATATAATATACATACTTAGGCTATAAACGGTAAAATATCTGCATGTCTATGAGACCACATAGAATATAATATACATTTCTGAAAATTTCATAAGTAGGAAATATATAAAACTTAAATGTATGTGTTTTGTATACTCAAAGTGAAAAAATACATATCACGAATACATAAAAACAGACTGATAGTAAAATTTTTAAGGATGGAGAGAGAATTAATATGACTGGTGACATTGTCTTTAAAAATCCTCAAATATATACCAAAATACAATATTTTAAGCAGACAGTTGGGTTTATTAATTATATTATTCTACATACATTTGTATATATTTTAAATATTTCATAATTAAGCAAATAAACCTCCATACTTGCATAAATATGCAAATAGAATACCATAAACCATAGGAAAATGTGCACATATCTTTACGCATGCTTCAACACATGTGTTAAGCTTCCTTGTTCAGTCTTGAAGTGAGGTATATTTGTGTTAATTTTTACATCTACATCTCCAGTACAATATAATGTTGAGAATTTAGTTTCAGAATGAGAGCCCCACCAGGTGTTGTGAGATGCTCAATTATCAATTATCTGGGAGATTCAATTATCTTCATCTATATTTTTCTTATTAAAGTAGTAAATGAACTAATGCATTTAAGAAAGAAGAAAATTTTGACAACATTTTAAAGGTATAGAATGCATTTGTAAAATGTAATTATTAGAAAATGCAATTAACCAGAACAAATTCTGGTTAATTAGGGTTTTACAATAATAGCATTAAATTCCATTATGTCTAAACTCATTTCTCCATGAAACAAGCTTTCAGAATTTTTGATAAGGAGGCATTTTAAAATGTACACCATGAGTTTAGAGCTAAAATTTCTTACAGAGTACAATAAAAGTGATTAATACCAATCATCATATACGTACAGTGCTTATTTTTATAAAGCAGTAGGATCTTCAGAGAAGGGAATAGACCTGAGAGAATTAGGACTATGAGAAAATTTGTGGGGACTCTTAGAATCTCAAGATTACAAAAACATTGAAAAGCCCAGTAGGTTAATTTTTGAAATCTGACTATAAGAATTACTTTAGGTTAGTTTGTTGTTGCTTTATGTGAGGTACAGATTTCTAGGTGTCTTCCCGCTCATAAAGAGTCAGATCCTGTTTTCTTAGGTAAATTTCCACTATCCTTCAACTCAGTGCCTATCTCCAGAATTCTCATCATTGAATTTCCATTCATGTTAAAATTAGGAAGGTACTTCAGAAATTATTTTGAAACCACTGACAGTCAAAATAAAATTTGCTTTATGTCATCATGTAAAGAAATTCTCAGATAAGAGATGTGATATTTGGTTTCTATTAACTTTCCATGTTTTTTTCATTTTCATTTTAAAATACAATGAAAAAGGGTGTGAAATACAATGAAAATATCCCTAGAACAACAGAGTTTTCTAGACAAAGTTCACCATCCTATGTCAACAACAATTTTTCTTCTTCCTCTCCTATTTGGATTTTGTTTTACGCTCTTGTCTGATTATCATACCAAGGACTTTTAATCCTGAATTGAAGTGGTCAACATGGCTCCTATTTCTCAGTGTGGATCTTAGAGGAAAAGCTTTCAGTTTTTACCCATTACATGTTGTAATAGCTATGGGTTTTTCATATATGGCCTTTATTGTGTTGAGGTACATTTTTTCTACATGTAAGTTGTTGCATGTTTTTGTTTCTTTCTTTCTTTTTTTTTTTTTTTTTTTTTTTTTTTTTTTTTTTTTTTTTTTTGGTGCCGGGGATCGAACTCTGGGCCTTGCGCTTTCTAGCCAACCACTCTAACCACTGAGCTACGTCCCCAGCTGTTGCATGTTTTTTATCATGAAAGAATGTTGAATTTCATCAAATAGTTTTCCTGTATCTAATGAGATGATCATATGATTTTTTATCCATTATACAGTTATGTGATAGGTCACATTTGTTAATTTATATATGTTTAAATATCCTTGAATCCAGAGATAAATCTTACCTGATTAGGGTGTATGATCTTTACCATGTATTGTAGAAATTTTTGCTAACATTTTGCTGAAGATTTTCACATCTATATAAATGAAGGATATTGAGTGATAGCTTTCTTTTCTGGTGATGTCTTTTTCTTGCTTTAGTATCAGGAGAATGTTGGCCAAGTAAAAACAGCTCTGAAATATAGCTTCATATTATTTTTTGGAAGAGTTTATGAAGGATTAGAATTATTTCTTCTTGAGTTTTTGGTAAAATTAGCTTGTGAAGCAATTAGGTCCTGGCCTTTTTCTTTGATGCAAGATAGTACATTACTGATTAAATTTACTTACTCATTATTGATCTACTCCGGTTTTCTATTTATTTGTGATTCTGACAATACATTGAATGCATATTTTCTTTCTTCTCCTGCTGCTTTTCTTTGTGATTTGATGCTTATCTCTAGTAGCATGCTTTGGATCCTTTCCCGTCTTCTTGTATATATATGTAACTCCGTGTGTGTGTGTGTGTGTGTGTGTGTGTGTGTGTGTGTTTCTACTACAGATTTTTGCTTTGTAATTGCCATGAGCCTTAAACATAATACTTTATAACAGCTTATTTCAATCTAACAACAACTTCTTTTATCTCATACAGTGTTTTTATACTTTTAGTTCCCTGATTTACATTTTTGATTTCAGAATTTACATTATTTTATAAAATATACCACTTAACTATTTATTTTAGTTAAAGTTAATGTTAATAGCTCTCTCTTTTTGCCCTTGTGTTAGGAATTACATTGCACTACTCACCACTTTTCAATCCTAAGCTATTTTAAATGTGGTTGCATTACTTAAAGTATTGACTTTTGTGCTTTTGTAATCTGTATGTTATTAATTAGAAGCTTTTTGTTTCACCTTGAAAAACTCTCTTGAGTAATTTGTGCAGGACACCCCTAATGTTGATATTCTCCCTTAGCTTTGGTTCACCTGGCCAACATTTTCATATTCTCACTGATTTCGAAAAATTAGCTTTACTGGAGAAAGTATTTGTGGTGGACTTATTGCGGGCAGCTTGAGCAGGAATGACCAGCTGAACTGAGTTAGTGTGGTTATGGGCGTAGAGGATCCACCTGAAGACTATTACCAGCTCAGCATAAAGGAGAACTGGAGCAGAAGACAGTAGCCGGCTGTTTCCCAGGAGCAGCTTTGTTGTGGCTGGTTCTCCCAAAGGGAATTTGGCTGTTCTCATCACAGAAGGAGCTCGGGGCCTTGCTGTCTTTGAAAATGGCTGCTGTTTGTTTCAGGTGAGCTCTGGTCTTCATCTCTGCTGCGAGCTTCCTATCCAGTATAGACTTTTCAGGATTTTAGTGCAGACACGGGCTTACGCTGGACATTGCGGTGGGCTTCCAGCCCTTGACTGGGACTTTCAGGTCTCCAGTGCATAGGTAGGTGTTCTGCACTCTTCCTGCATTTGGCTTGTGTGTGTGAATGTTGTAAGTTGTTTTCGTCCTTTATTAAATCAGCTCTCTTGCAAACCATTAACTCTAGAAATGTAAGTAAGACAGTACTCCTTACTGACAGCATTTTTTTTTTCTTTAACTCTTTGAATATATCACTGCAGTGTGTTCTGGCCTATTGGAGTATGCTAGGGAATCTGCTCTCAGTTGTATTGGAATGCCTTTGTATACTAATGTAGTTCTGATCATTTGCTGCTTTCATAATCTATGCTGATTTTGATTTGTGATAGTTTGATTATTGTGTGTCTGGAAGAACTTATATTTGGGTTGAATTTGATCAGGACTTCCATACTTTCTGCATTTGGAAGTTGGCATCTTTCCATAAATGAGGGACATTGTCAGCTCTGTGATTTCTTGTCCCTTTTCTATTCTTCTCCGTCTTGAATTCCTATTATGGGTAGGCAGGATCTTTTGATGGGGTCTCATAATTCCTATAAGCTTTTTAAAAGTCTTCATTCTTTTTAAAACTTTCGATCCTATGGCTAATTTCATGTGTTCTGTCTTTGAGTTCACTGTTGTTTCTTCACTCAGATTAAACGTGCTGTGAGAGCTTCTACTGTACTCTTCAGTTTGTTTCCTCATCTCCAGGATTTCTATGTTTTATTATTTCTCTTTCATCCTCAGACTTCTTGTTGAGTTCGTCAATTATTTTCTAGGCAAGCACTCTAACTACTGAGCTAAATCCCCAAACCCATCATCAATTATTTTCTAAATTTCACTTAATTTTTATTTGTGTATTCTCATAGTTCACTGAACTTCTTTAGGAGGATTATTCTAAATACTTGGTCATACTTTTTTGCTTTAGGGTGCATAGTTGAAGTTTTAAAATTTACTTTAGAAATGTCTTCCTTTCTCAAGTCTTTGTAACCCTCAGGCCCGTGTCCTTGTCCCCTTGCCTGTGCCTGCATACTTTAGAAGGAGTCACCTCTCAGGCCTTCACACATGTTCTTTGGTTGAAGTAGAGCTTCACTGTTCAGTATGATTTGTGAGTCTCCACGAGGTAGCAGGTAATGACCCCGAGCAGGAGCGTCTGGAGCGCCTCTTGCTGTCTGGGCAGCCACCGCTGTTCTGGGTTTGGGTGGGGCAGCTCGCCGAGCTCTGAAAACAGGGTGACCTGCTTCGTGAGTGTGCGATCACTTCATAGATATAGTTCTTGGCTAGACGTTGTTGCTCTTTGAGTTTAACAACCGGATGGGGTTGTAAGAGAGGTCAGGTGGAGTTACTGCATGGCCTGGACAGGACCTGTTTCTCTTCTCAGTAGAAATGCCTCTTTGAGGTTTGACCCCTGCCTGTGCAGGGCCCCAGGGTGGGCTTCGTTGCTGCAGTGTGCACTGTTTAAACGGCTGGGTGTCATACAACTAGCTTCTGTTCTTTGACGAAATTCACTGTAGCAATTGTCTTCCTGGGCCGTGTCTAGGTGTGGACTCTAAGACTGCGCTGAGCAGTGGTCATCTCCCAAGTGTTGCGGCCAGCTCCTGCTCTTTATCGAGGCTAGCCCATCTGGGAATTCAAACCGGGAGGAGCTTCCCTCCTCTTCTGGGAGTGACGGCTCAGCTCTGCTAGGGCGCCGTGCAGTTAGCTGCCACGTCCGATTGGACTTGCCCTTGGCAGGTAGGCAGAGCTGTCAGCTCAGGCCTGCACACTGGTTCCCATGGCGCTGAATCCTTGCTTTGTTTCTGCGGACCTCCGCATGATGCAGCTACGATCTTTTCCCTGCTTCTTGGGAGCTAAAATGGAAGTTTCTTGGGAAGTCTACTGAATGCTAGAGAAGCTGAGCATCCCCCTGTCGGTCTCCTTCCCCTTTATAAACCGGGCTTGCTAGGAAATCCTTGCCATGTATGTGGCGCTGTGGTGACCTGAGGGAGAAGGAGAGAGTGTGAATTCAAGTGAGACCATTTCTCTTATATTTTCCACGTGCAGTTCATCCAGTCTGGACTATGAAGTTAACTCAGGCTTATTTCCAATTTTGGGTGTTTTTTTAGCACTGTTTTCTTTTCTGTGAATAGGTGTTAGATGACCATTTTGTGAGAAATTGTGGCGATTGCAGCCCCCTATTCCGCCGTCTTGCTGACATTACCCCGTCTTGCTTTAGTGATAGATTTTTGTGAGGCTTTTTGGCATAGGGAATGGCTGTTGTGAAGAGAAACATTGGAATTTTAAAATGTGTTCAGTTTTAAAGCGAGAAATCACTGCCTTAAAATGTTCTATAAAAGTTTTAAAAATTACTAATATATGCAAAATAATACTTGAGTATTTCTAAATACAAGTAAAATCGTCCTGTGCTTTTAGAACACTTAGGAAAGTGTAAGATATTCCCCAAATAAAGGAAGTATCTTCTATAAGGAACAAAGCATGTTATTCAGCTTCCTCTCTACTAATCTGAATACATAAATCCATGATCCCAACCTTTTTCCCCCTTTCTCTCTGGAACTTCCGATCTGCCTTTGAAGTCCACTTGAGGGCAAACTTGTTCCTTATTTTACTTGCACACTAAGGAAAACATAGATTTGATTTAGCTCACATTAAAGATGCATCACCTTTTAAAATAGATTAATCTCTCAGTAAAAAGACCAATTTATTTCAAAACCAGATATAGTTCGGTCTCTATTAAATCACATACATTATTCACTTCATAATATTTATAATCTGTTAATTAGAACATTACATTTGTACCCCAGTCTTAGATGAAATACATCATCTTTTAAGTATACTGGTATAGAATGCAACAAAATGTATATTAAATGAATACTTCAATAAATGAAACTTATTTTAAAATATAAACAATTTTATAATTTTCAGTTTTAGTTTTCTCAAGGAATGAAAGTTGGTTCATAAGTAAACTGATTGCGTTTTATTTCCTTAATTATTTATTTTCTGAAGGTGACAAATATTACTATGACTCACTATCTTCTGAAAAATTATAGGAACTATTATTTCTGATTGGAAGAAAAGGAAATCATCATAAATGAACTTGTGTCCAGAAACACACTTTATTTCTCATGTCAGAATTTGGAGACGTCTAAATGTATAGGCCCCTGGGAAAATTAGCTGTTATTTTTGGTGTCATGAACAAAACCAGAATATTTTCCACGTTTGTCGTTTTCTATACACTTTATTGTACTTTCTTTCTTATTATAAATTAGTATCCTAGCTGCCTGTAGTAAATACACATGTTTTGCTTTAAATATAAACTGTTACACTAGTGAAACTCTGCTGAAAATTTCAGATTACACACACCGAAGTTTGGATTGGTAAGAGCCCTTTATTTAGATGTAAAATAACATCATTCTTAGGATAAACTCTTCTGCATTTATTAACCTATAAATACTTAAATTCCATAATAATACAGAAACTTTCTTGTCCTTCCCTCTCTTCCTTTCCTTTCATTCAGTATTTTGGTTAAGTTCCTGTGTCTATACTCTGTCTGAGAATTTCATAATCACTGAAAGTTTTAGCTGCCCTCACACACTGAAATATTCTCCCCCAGCTCAAGCAGAACTCAACTCAAAAGCACTCGTATTGGAAACTTTATCATTGGGAGGGGGGTTATTTTTTATATAAGAATCATAAAAACTTGTAAATTGAACTCTGGAAATAAACTTCAACTTTGTATTTCTAGACGTCCGTGTCATTTCTTAATCTGGCAGTACTAAGAAACACCTCCAACTCCTCATTTTAACACTATTTAGAATGTTTTTCAAACTGTATCTGTTGTTGTTGTTGGGTTTATTTAGAAAATATTTACCACTTTCCATAGCCCTTGAAGTTTTCCATTTCCTTCCCTGTGTTTGCTCCACCTCTATCAGTAGAAATTGGCATATTGGCCTGCTGAATCCTGCTCACTGACCTCTTACATTTACCTCTTTGTCAGGATTATCTTCAGCTATGCTGGCCTAATGAGTTTTTCCCAAATTCTGTTTTATTTTAGAACTGCATCACATCACATCCCCCTTTTCTTTCTTTCCCCTTTTGAATTTTGTTTTTATTTTTAAAAACACTTCCTAAGTATCCTTCCATCTTGGTTTTATTTTTATTTATCTGTAACTTTTACAGATTTTAGGAAAAATTTATTTTTTGCTCCCAGAATCTTGGTTTAATAAACAGACTGAATTCACTTATTATTTATCAGATTTTTTAACCTTTTTTCCTCAATTTTTTTCAGAGACACAGATTACCCTCATAATTTTATACATATGAGAAATGATACTGTCTTGAATTTAAAAATATACAGCATCATAAATTAATTACAGAAAATTGGTTAATAATTAAGAATTGGTATTTGTATATGGTTGATGGAGGTGGTTTCACTAAATTATAGTCCCATTAGTCGTTGGAAAAGACCAGTGCTATTATTATAGACAGCAAAGTAAGGCAGAAATATTATAGGCAATCAGACAGGGCTGGGCCCTCAATGGAGTCAATACACAAGAGGAGAATATGCTACAGCTATGGCTGGAGGTGCATCCATTGAAGGTCAGGACTCAAGTTAAGGATGAGGGATAAACAATGAACTGAAGATCACACTCATCTGATCTGATAAAGTCTAGGTCACCCAGGTGGCCGACCAAGACCTCCAGATCCACCCCATCCTGGAACGTCTTTATTCTTTCCATGTTCATTTGCTACGTGACCTTCTTCCCAATTGGATCAATATTACCTAAGTGACTACACTTACAATATTATTGGTTCATCATAATTTTGACACACATTGTACCCACCTCACGATTTTGCTCTACAAAACTTCCCCTGAAAAGTGAGCTCATTGGCAACCCACTCGGGTTCTCTCCTGTCTCTCAGGAGCTCTCTTTCTCTCAATAAATTTCCTACTCTTAACCTCCTTTGTTCCTTAGAATTCATTCTTCGACTTCGGGGAACACGAACTCAGCATAACTGACATCTAGCAGGTTGGGAGTTATATTTTTTTCCCTATATCACTACCAATCGATAAATACTTAAATTTCTATGATTACTTATATTTTAGATTAAAAAAACCAGTGGTTTGATTAAACCAGATTAGAACTTTATGATTCATGTAAAATTACAAATGAAATTGTAGGATTTATTAGTTATATATGATCATCCCTCAGTATCAGTGGGGATTGAACTCCCTATAGACACTAAAGTGTCTTAGATAAAAAGACATACTATATATCAAGTCTCTCCAATAAAAATACCTAATATATACATACAATTTATGTACATTTTCTCTTTTTTTTTTTTTTTTTTTTTTTTTTTTTTTTTTTTTTTGTGCTGGGGATCGAACTCGGGTCCTTGTGCTTGCAAGGCAAGTACTTTAACCTCTGAGCTAAATCCCCAGCCCCCTATGTACATTTTCTTATGTACTTCAAATCATGTTCAGTTTTTATACCTAATAAGATTTAAGCTATGTGAACAGTGCTTATCATGTGTTACATAATAATGATGAAAAAAAAAGCCTGTACATGTTCACACAGATATGAGATTTTTTAAAAATAATACTGCCTGAAATTGTTGGAATATAAAAACTCTGGAATCCAGGGATATAATTGTCCTGATGTATGTCTTGCACTATATACCAGATAATAGTTGTACATGTCCTAATATTTTCCTTAAAATTTTTGACTTGTGCCAATTTATCCTTCTGGTCAACCTTCTAAAATTCTGCCTTCAAATCTGAAATTTACCACCAATACCCTGAATGTGTCCTCCAGAGATTTCCAATCTCTATTAATGCAACCGTTTTAGAATCCGTTGTAACCTCAACAACCTTCAATACTACTAGCTTCTTTAATCTGGTTCTGTGAAAAATAATCTTGTAATCAAAAATCTCCTCTATAGTCTCTAATTCCTTATTTTTCAGTATTATTCCATGAAAGGCTTAACTTGTATAAGGAGAAAGAAAACATAACCAAGGTATTTCAGACAGCAAAGAAAGCAGTAGCAAGTTTACATAAACATGCCACAAAGAAAAATGAAAATCGAGGTTAATAAAATACCTTTGAATTGGAAGATTGGGAGTCTCTGGGGACAGTTATAGAGCAGGTTTTACAAAATGATGAGAGCAACAGTCCCACTGGAAATAGTTAAGCAAGATAAGTGGCAAAGGGACAGAAAAGAAAGCATAGAGCATCAGAAAGGAGTCATATATTTCTGCGTTATTGTTCTTGTGTTTTGCTTAAATTTTTACTTAATACAGAAAATACCTTGAACAATTGCAGAATGGAAAATAAAATAATTTCAGTCAAAAATAATGCTGAGTACTTGGTGAATATTATATTTTGATAATTGACATTTAAACACAACATAATTGTGTTTTTACAGAAAAGAAAATACTAGAAGTAATAGAACAATATGGTTCTGTTTGTTTCTAATAAAATAAACAAACCCTGCTGGAAAAAAAAAATGCTCTTTAATTCCCTCATTTGTTCATTCACTTACTCAGCAGATGTGCATTTATATATTGATGCACCTGAAATTGTTCTGCACTAAAAAAGGAAAATAAATACTCTGTGGCTTTGGCCTTCATGTAGACTTAGCTTTCAGGGGTATGAATCTTCCAGGGGTATGACCCATATAAGGAATGAACTCATACACATACTACATGCTTTAAGTGATTTATAAACAAAGTATATCGTTGATGAAAATCATCATGCTCCGTGAGTGGTTGGAAAAATCATGCATAGCTTTATACAATCAATGAATTAAAATCAACAAACTAAATTGGAGTCTGTAGACTGAATAGCCATTTTCTAGGCAGCACATGGGAAAGGCTATTTCAAGAAAAGGGAGCTGTTTGGGGAAAAAAAAGACATAACAGAAATAAGGCAGCCTGATCCATTTGGGAACTGTTTTATGAACATTTAATCACTTTGGAGGCCAGAGTAGTTGGCAGAATGTTATGCGCTTATAAACTTAAACAGCATCATTTAATGTTTTTATTTCCATCTGATGATTATCCCTCCCCAATTTTTCCAATTAATAACAGTGAAAACAGTAACTGATTGTAATCATTAATATCAATTGTTAACTGCTTGTTATGACTATCCTCAATACTTTTAGTGTATTCATTTTTCTCTTTGAAACAGTTCCTATTGTGTATTAGTTCCCTCAATTTATAGATCAAAGAGTTTAACTTATCTGAAATATTAAGCTAGTGAAGGACAAAGAATAGAAATTCAAAACTGTCTATCCATTATAAAATCTTGCCTCCCCTATATATAATAACTTATTCTGATTAATGTCAACAGAAAGAGAATTTGATATTAGAAAACCAGCTCCATCTGCTTTCAATAATGGTATCTAGAAAAGTAAACCAAATCTACGTTTCATATGCCACAGCAATAGCAAGTATTTTTCCATTTGTTACATTTTATAATTATAAAAGTTACACATATTAGCTGTAAAATTTTAAATAATGATCTATACACATAGTATATATTTTGTGAGAATGTGTATGTGTGTGGGTGTGTATAAATGTGTTACACACCTAGGCTCCTGTTAATGAATACTTACTTCAGAAAGGAGAGTTTAGATATACCAATAATCCCACGGTTTCAATCTGAAATTCATACATACATGCAGATATACATGGTAATTAGAAACTGCTCTTCACATTTTTAGGAGGATTAAAAGAAAAACAAGTTTTTAGCAACATCAAAACAATCTAAGAAGCATCGGAACTTAGACAAGCCTCAGAGAAAAATGATTTGTTCTAAATCCTCAGCAGCTAGATGTATCTGCTTAGCATGCTAAAAGCAGGCCATGTCAAAGAAGCAGCAAAGCCACTTTTTACATGCATGAATCTCAGAGCAGTGGGTTGACAAGAGCAATGTAAGTCTCGGAAATTTGTTCAGTTTCTCTCCAGTGCAACACCATTAAATTTAATTACAAAGAGAAACTTATTTTTGTTATACAAATAATATCCCCACGTAGCCTAATTTAAACTAATTGCCTACACAGTTTCCATTCCAAAGGGAAAACTAAACTAAAATAAGTGCTGACTTATTGAAAATGTCTTTAATTATATTATCATGTTGAATTTTGCTTTGACCCTTCTTCAAAAGTTACTTTTAAAATCAGAAATGCTACTGCAAATTGTCTCATACCTGCAATTTGTAGAACTTCATTCCTGCCTGACCTACTTTAATAGTTATTTTTCCTTCTAATATAGGAAATAGCTTTTTTGCAGAGTGTCTACGAGGCAGCATGAGTAATTGTGTTATTTTTCTTCATTTTCATTACTTCTTATCGTATTATTTGTCAGGAGGAGAAAAGCCTATCTATAAATCTGAGGGGAAAGAAGAGCCAGCACGCGGCCCCGGGGATGGGGGATTTTTGCAGACAAGTCTGCTTAAAGACTACACAGTGTCAAATGCACCTTCCGTCAAAGCCCATGGTATAGCAACCCCTGAACCAAGGGCTGGGCTCCTGATTTCCCTCACAGCATGAAGAAATAAGATTTTTAATTGGATTCAATGATGGCCTCACCAGAGCCATGTCACCAGTTCTTATAGCGAGATAACTTTTAAACGACATCAGTAAAGCTGGCTGGAGGGCATCCCAACCCATCATTAACTCAAATCTTGATGACTGCTTTCAAGAAGAGCTCCTGAGACGCCAACAGAACGGAGAACACAAAGATGCCTGCGTTCGCCTGTCCTGTCGGACATTCCGTGGGCTTCCTTCTCCGTCCCTTTCAACCCGGAGCTGGGGGAGAGGGGACCCACGTTTTCTCACTCCTGGTCCTGATATACGGGACATAGTTCGTAATTATTTAAAGGCTTGTATAGCAAGGTATTATATGTTAGCCACTGCAGAATTTTGATTTCTCTTGCCCAATGATTGGAATTTTTGGAGACTTTGGGAGGAATTGGACAGGGCTGTGTGAACACTACTTGATCATGTCCCTCCTAATCCTGCTTTTTGGAAGTCAGTTTACTTCCTTTGAAGTTCATTTTGTTTCAGTTCAGAACTGTCAGACCATGTATCCTGAAAGGCCTCGTTTTTTAAACTTTTCTCTGAAAGATCAACATTTTAATTGCATAATAGAGATGGGAACAGATTCAAATTGAAAGTGATAATGAAGTTTCTCCATTTCAGCAATATTTATGTGTTAGGTTAGATAGCTAAATGCTGTAGAG
The DNA here is from genome assembly GCA_004026905.1 of Hystrix cristata. Classification (NCBI taxonomy): domain Eukaryota; kingdom Metazoa; phylum Chordata; class Mammalia; order Rodentia; family Hystricidae; genus Hystrix; species Hystrix cristata. The sequence continues at coordinate 75,933 of PVJO010001713.1, forward strand.
GTGACATATATAGAACCGTAGGAGGTGTAGCAGCATCCTTGGCACACTTCCTTTTGGATACTAGTAGCAACTTCTGGCCAGTTGTGGAACCACCGAATATAAACAAATAAATAAAATTCTCCACATAGTTCCAAACATTCCCTGGGAGACAAATGTGGCCCTGTTTGAGAATCATGGAGATGGGTGTAGATCTATGAAACTGACCACTGTTCTGCCCTCTTTCAAATGACATTGTTTTAAAATGCAAGAACCCCCCACCAAAAAAATGCAGGAACCCAAAGTAAGTTAAATCTTTAGCATAAATTTCCCCTCCAGCCTCCCAACCTGTATGTCCTGTGTAAGGAGAAAAGAGTGAATCAATTGAGTGAAGAATTTCTCTTGGTGTATTTATATGTAATAAAGGGAGGAAGAAATCCAAACCTGGAAAATGATCATGAAAAGAAAATAAATAAAATATCATCTGAAATATCTGTCATTGCTCTGAATTTCATAAGCTAGTCACAAAGATCTCCGGTGATTATACAAAATAATTTGGCTCCAGTAGGAGCTCTGAGATTTCAGTTACTCATAGGTAGGTAGCTGAAGTAGTGGGGAGATCCAGTCACACAGAAAAATTATGATGTCTACAGGTACAGGTGAAAAGTCACTTCATTTCCACATTTGAGAATTTCATTTAAAGCACTGTGGGAAGAGAATAAACCAGAAACAGAAAGGCATTTAAATGACAAAAATAATAAAATATGTAATTATTTTCCAATTATGATATCATTTCATTTTTTATGTTGAGATAAATACTCAAAAGAAGCAGAAGGTTTTTAAAAAACTAAGAAATTTTTAAAAACTTTATACTAAAAGATACAGTAGTATTGGTATCAAGAGAACGAGGCTTACATATTGTCTATTCTATTAAGAGCTTGCTTGAACCCTGAAATCACTTTAAGGAGGCTTCAATCTTTTCAGTTGAAAAATGGAAAGTGGACGGGTTGCCCCAAACTTCTTCTAACTCCAGATTATTATATTGCTTTTTTATTCTTTAATGAAGCAGTTACTTTTATAATTTCTATTACGCTTATGTGTTATTTTCCCTAATGCACTCTTATGATAATATCCGTCAGAAACTTTTTAGTTCTTCTCATCATTGTCCAAAGGTTAAAAAAAAAAATGATAAGGCTAACATCAGCTTTGCAAGTCAACTTTCATATTCCTTTTTTCTCAGTTTATGTCAAATATGTAAGAAATTATTTTGCAAAGCAATAAGCATACACATACCTACCAAGACACATTTTTGTATTTTTAAGAGTTTATCATTGCTTTGAAAACTGGATAAAAGTAAATTTATCATTATCTAAGGCTTCATTTTGTAAGCAGAACTTTCATTTTTATTGTTGTTTTATTTCTGTGTTTTTGGCAGATCACAAGAGTCAATATTTTCATTTAATGACTTAATGTTTTATTAGAAAATTCATTATCATTTTTGAGTACAGCATCCAGGCCTAATTCCATTGTTTCCCTGAGAATGTGACACACATGACAAGTGATTACAGACTCACAGCCACCTTGTTATCAATTCAGTCTAATAAAAATGACCACAGGTATGAAAACTCCATTGAATTTTTATAGCCTAAATTTAATTGTTATAGGAAATTTGGCAGGAGAGTATGGTCGTGTGGTGTTAAAAATTCTGCTCAAATCTGGTAATGACTGTCGACTTGGCTTTTTGGCCCTGTGATGTGAAAAGTTCTATTACAGAGAATAAGCTTTCCTAAAAAATGTAGAGGAAGGTAATTGTTCATAAATTTGTTGACTCATAGCTTTTCAGAATGAAATTCAGTCTCCATCTCCAGAGCTAAACCGCACAAATGTCGTGGAACTGTGTTCCTTAAAGTGCTCCTTGCCAAGCCCAGCCAGTTTAGATGCATTCCAAGCACGGCAAAGTACTTAGATCAGGAGAAATATTTGAAACGTTGTCTAAATGCCAAGAACATGTCAACAGGATGTTGGTCTTTCTGTACTGATGTTTCTTACTTTTGTTTTCTGGGTGATAATATTGCTCTATGCACAGAAGAAAAACAGTTACTAATCATCAATCCACTGATATGTTGCCCTGACTGTGCCGTGAACGTCATCTCATTTAACTACTATGTACATTTGCCCTTAATGGAAATGAAAAAAACAAAAGAAACAAACAAAAAACAATGCCCCCTATGATGAATGTTATCACTATGTACATCTAAAATGTACCAATAAAAACAAACCAAAACAACAAAAAAACAATACTTAGAATGTTTCAGTAACTCACTCAAGAATTCAGGGAGAGCAAAGCTGAGACAAAGCGAGTTTTCTTAACCAGATTTTCCTCACTCCAAGCACCCTGTTGACCCATAGCCTTTAAGAACAAAACAGTTTGAGCATCTGTAGCCTTTATTTATTGCTTGCCTAAACCACGCGCGACCTTTCTCTTTATTCATCCGTATGTAAGCTAGAAAGCTGCAGTAGGGACACCCTTATTACCTGAGAAGTTAAAGTAATTGTTGTAGCTCCACTTAGAAAGCTTTTAGTGACATGATTTGACCCAGGCAAGGATGACTGTTAAACCTCGGAGATTTTCAAATATTATATGTAAGTTCCTACCACCTTTTGGCAACTCTAAATTTTTTTTTTTTAATAATGGATATTTGCGGCAATGACTGTTCTGCTAGAAGTTGTTATTTCTAACTTTTAAGAAATGGCACTGAGACAGATCTAAAACTTAGCTACTTTGTGTTAGCAAGGGCAAGAAGAAACAGGCACGCATATATCCTGCCTGGCCACTCTATCTCCTATTCAGAGATCTGATTTACATGATTTGCTTAGACAAGTTGTCCAGTAATTAAGATGGAAGTTTGGATCACTCTCCAAAATAGTGAACTTCGTGTTCTTAGAGGAAGGTGCCAGCATCCCTCCTGATGACATAGTCCTTAAAGGCTGGTACTAGGAAATAACTGTATTTTTTATTCAGAAAGCTAACCTCTTGCCTTGTCCAGAACCACCCTATCAAACTAGTAAGTAAAACGAACAAATAAATGTTTGACATATCCTTAAAAGCTACGAAAAACCGTCTTCCTATGTTTCTATCCTTAAAGAATGTTCTATATTGCAGTACTCGGAACCTGAATGGGAACAGCACACACTCAGGTAAATGAATTAGCTAAACATTTGTGTGTTGCTGTAAAGATTTTCTTTTATTCTTAAAATAAGTATCATTTCCTATGTAAATGAAGTAACCGTTCCAAATTTTGAAGTAGTATGGCTTGCATGATAACCAGCTCTGATGTGCTCCCAATGAGATTAAATCATTGTCGAGGAAAGATAATGGACACAGCGTGGTCCTACGCAATCTTTGCCAACTCACCTGGACACAGTCCAACTCGCTGATGAAATAATACTGCCTGGGAAATGAGAGAAACCTTCCAGCAGACACAAGTCAGACCACTGGTTAATCACACCACGCAGGGGATCAAGACCCTGGCCTTGAATGCAGTGACCCCAAATCTGAAAATTGTGTTAATCATTAACATCAATTATTCTTTGCTAAGAACCTTAGGCATTAGCTTAGCTCATTTAAAGATTATCAAAAGCTAGAGATTATCTGTATTTTTAAGTTAATATGGTCTTTTCCTCCCTCTAAAAATGAGGTGATAATGTTATTATCAAAAGAAAATTGCCTCTAAGGTTCCAGTAAGATTTTTTTTACTCACATTAAACAATTTATGTTTTAGCCTGTGTGTTCTACTTGTCAAATATGTAAAATACCAAACGGTAACTACAGGGAATATAGTAATTGGAATATTCGCTAAATTTGGGAGTTTTTAGTTTACTTTTTGGACTACCAGCAATAGCATTCTGAGGTATATGTAATTAATGTTCACGAGCCACTGAGTGCTAAGACCGATTATAATGGGTTGTGTGTGACTTTGAGAAAGTGTTTAAGCCACGGTTGCTGTCATGATGATGAAAAACACTAGTTTTCAAAAACATCCACAAGGAATTTGCACTGTCTTCGTGGCCAGTTTGCTTTCTTGCCCAGACCTTGGTTATCTGTACTGTGGAAGTGGACATACAGAAAGCCAAAGGGGGCCTGTTTGTTAGGCAAACTTGACCTTTACAGCATAACATAAAACGACTATATATAATCCAGAACACATTTAAAAACCTTTCGTCAGCCTGAAATATTAAGAAATGCAAATAATAGGAAAATAGTCTTTTAAGCTGACTGCGAATCTAACTCCATTGCCGAACTGGCCCTTGCTCCAAATCTCCTGGCCAGCCCCGAGGACTGAGCCAAGGGCGATACTGAGGATTGAGCCTTCAGTACCGGGCTGGCACTGTGCACACAGCCTCCAGGCCTGCCCCTGTGGACTCAGTGTCCAGGCCTCCCAGTGTGAACAGTTTCCAGACCCTTACCTGTGTGTGCACGTTAATGCCAGGCAGGTCTCTGTGGGTCCGGGGTCTAGACTCGTACCTTCAGACCCAGGATCTAAGCCTTAAAACATAGACCAAAACTTCACACCACCGGAGCAGATCCAGGCAGCACGACAGGCCACCTGCAGACTCCAAAACTGACTCGGCTCATGGACCTCACCAGATGGGAGTCCATCAGACTGAAATGAAACGATGTTAACTAACCACATAAAAACACGTGAAAGCATAAAACTCACTTGTAAGGGTGAGACTATAGTTAGATTCAGAGTACTCTAATACTAAAACAGCATAAATCTCTTCTAGTATAAAGTGAAACAATTATTAAAAGTGACTGTAGCTACAATGCTCCATTACTGGATAAAAATGTATAAATACGTGTTGGGCGTGTACCTCTCTGAGAGACCACTTTCCCAGCATGCCCAAGGCCCTAGGTTAGATTCCTCGCCAGCAAAAATAATGTAATCTGTGATTGCTTTGGACAGCAAAGCATTTTTAAGACATTTTTTCATTGTTGTACCCTCAAATGATAAATTTTGACTTTCTTTCATGCTCCTTAAGCATACTCGGGAACGTTTTCTCTCCATTCCTGATTCAAAGTCCTGTGCACTCAGGTTTTCACCTGCAGCTTTCCATCGAGGCAGCCAGAAGTTACTGCCTGCTCTTAATTTCCACATATAACAGTCTCCTTCCAGCTCTTGCAATATTGGACCTTTCTAGAGTGTTTGTCTCTTGGTCATTTCCTTCTTTTTGAGATTATAACTTTGCTCAAATGCCCTGGCACTTTCTTTTCTGGTTTTCATTTAGGATAATTTCTTCTTAGTCTATTTCCCTGGCTTCTTTATCTCCTATCGTATTTTCATGACCCCGTTTCTACTCTGGATCTTTTCTTCTTTGTGTAAACTCCATTATCTCTGTGATATCAACTCCTATGATGTATTTTGACTATTTTCAAGTACATAGCACTCACCATTCTTTTGAGTTCAAGGTAGGTACTAATTTACCCAATGAACATCTGTACTCAGATATTACACAGATAATTAGGTTTAGATGTCCAAAACAGGTACTAGCCTGCTAATATATTTCTCAATTCTGAATCTTATTATGGTTTAAAAAGTACTTTTGTACATAAGGTAGAAATATTTCTTCTGCTTTTTAATTTATGTATTAATATTTGTGTGCGTATGTTGATTTATACCCATGATTCTGCCCCATATTTATTCTTTATTTACATTCTAACGGGTTCTTAGTCCTGCAGATTCTGCTTCCTTTGAATCTTTCTCTTTAATTGCTTTTCATCCCTTACTTCATGCCTTTCTTATATTCACTTTTTATACTTGCCATTTTTCCCTAAAGAATCTCTACACTTGTAGGCTTTAGATTTTTCAATTCATTCTCGACTTCTAAAATAATTTTCCTAGAATGAAAATCTGATTTTTGTAATACTCTTAATTTAAAAACTTCAGTTGTTCTTTGGCATTCAATTTATAATGAACTCCTTAAATTCTAATCAAATTTATTTTCTTTTGTGTATATAATTTATATGAACATATAGTGGTACCTCGGTTCATGAATTTAATTCTTTCACAATTCTGGTAGCAAACCAAAATGGACAAGAACAAAATCAAATTTCCTGAAAAGGTCAACGTAGAATCTAGCCATTGAATTTGATTCGGTTCTCATCCAATTCAGCTTGCAACCAGAACATGGAAAGAATTAAATTTGTGAACTGAAGTAATCTATATTATATTAAGAGAAGATATAGGAACAGGCTGGTAGGAGGCTAACTAGTGAGTGATAGAGAAAAGTACCTAAAATATCAATAGTTGTGGATGTTTCTAGAAGATTAAGTATAACAAAGGCTGAAAATAATGTTTTCAGCTCTGTATTATGGAGTCATAGTGGCTCTATAATCATGCGAAATGAGGTTGATGAAAGTCACACAGGAAAGTGCTCAAAGAGCTTAAATTCTAAGGCAAAAGAAGGAAAAAAAAAGTGTACATACTGAGAAGAAGAGTAACGTTGATGACACAAGTACAAGATGTCTAGCTTTGGTAACTAGGGTAGAATTCTGGTAAAGTGACATTTACACTGACCTTAGCAGAAGAGAAAGATCAATGTGGGAAATAACATTCACAGCAGGAAGACGAAAGGGAAATGTAAAACCTCTAAGTGGAAGGATCTTGGTGCATTCAAAACCGGAAGTGGGTTCAATGTGGCTTTACCATTATTAGCAAGGAGAGAATAATTGTCAGGATATTTAAAAAGAAACAAGATTTAAACCATGCAGAGCTAGATGCCATAGAACTATTGAACACTCACGTCTAACAACAGTGTAAGAAGGCAAGTAATGTGGCTCGATATGCATTTTACAAAGAGAACAATTCCGTTTGAGTACTGAGGTGGGAGCCAGATTTCACTAGATTAAAAAAAAAAGTAAAAGTCGCTTTTCTGCAATTATGGCGGTCTAGAGCTACAGACAAATTTATTCGAATTTATCTTCTTTCAAGAAATTAAGCAAGCAACAAAGTAAAGGAAATGTTTGACATTAAAAAGATGAGAATTAAGATTCCTTAGGGATTGGTCACAGACGACAGTGAAAGGGTTGGAATCTTCATTTGCCACAAAGATGTCTACTGTCCTGGAAAGCATGAACCTTCGGGTCTTAACAATGCTTGCCCGGGGAGCATAGAAAATAAAGTTGTGAAATTCAGATAGGTATAGGTTTGTGCCAGAGAAGTCATATAAAACTGGAATATAGAATAGGCAAAACCACCAATAATGAGCTACAATAAAAAATCTATCCCAGAAACTAGCTTGCTGTTCTCAGCCACGTGTCTGATGAGGACTAAAGGGCAATATGTCTCTTCTGACCACTCTTCCGGTTGGGTGCTGCTACTGTTTAGAAAAGAATTCTTAACTCTGTGCCTCCAACTTACAATTTAGCTTAAAGCATGGGTGTTCTTTTTGAGCATGTGACTGGAAAAAATAGAGTCAAAGCATCTTGGATGAATACTCCTTAAACACAAGCCACAGTAACTTCCACTAACAACCCAGTGAAAGACCAACTAATGCATAAGACCCGTCAGAAGTCACAAAGTATGATGCACTAATGGTCTTACCAGATACAGACATAATATAGAAGATTCAAAAGTCTCATAAGGAAAGGAGACATTCCACCCTGACATAGAAAATGTGAAAATACATTAAATAGATCTACCAGAAAAATTTTAAAATATACTAGTAAAAATAAAAGTCAGAGAAATAAATATGACCATATTAAATAATCTGAAAGTATTATCCAAGTGGAATTTGGATTTGTATTAAGAATGTTAAACAAAGCTCCAAAACATCATTTTAAAAATCATGACATGAAGGAGATTTTGAGGGACAGGGAGGATAGAGTGGCAATATTCTATTTAGATATGATCAGAGTTCCTCAAAGAAGAAAATACAGAAAATGGTGGGAGAATAATGTTCAACAAGATAATACATTTTCATAACTGATAAAAACAATTCTCAGAATGAGAAATCTAAGGTGGACTAAATTAAGAACAAACCAATACCTGGTATAATATAGTAAAACTTTAGCACATCAAGGACAAAAATATTAAAACAACTCAAGAGAAGAATGGATTTTTCCATAAAAATTTATTATACTGACATCCGATTACTCAGAAATAACAAGAATCCAATAGAATAGTTTCTTCAATGTGTGAACAGAAAACAATTGAATAATTTATAATCCACATGAAATAATTTCCTAAGGCAAGGTGAAATTAAAAAAAAAAGTGCCCGGCAAACAAAATCAAGCAAGGAAAAACTTAAAAAATAGAGTAGATAGGAACAAATCCCACGATGACAGCAACAGTAACAAAAATAAAGTGTAATATACTATTAAGCATAATTACTATAAATAGATTAATCCGCTAAAATATTTTAGGGCATATTTCAAAAAATAAATATTTATGAGAAACGAACCTAAAACGTAAGTATGCAATGAGTATTTTTGTTTTATTTTGTTTTGTTTTTATTGATGTTAAATATATGTCAGACAATATTAACCAGGGAAAGCTGGTGGAGAAAGTTTGTCAATTAATTGAGGATGAAATAACACCACAAGGCAAACAACCTCAAAATTATAGCAGGAAACAGTATCTTTTACTAACTCAAGTGTCCGTACGTGAGCTGTAGGTCACTAAGCAGCTCTTTCATCCTTAGTTGGATCAACTTTTGCAGATGGGAGCTGCCTGATCTTGGCTGGAGTCAGCTATTGCAGCTCTGCTCTGTCTTAGATCCCCCTACTGGGCCTATCAATTCAATTCAGCTGTGTTCTCATCAAACTCCGGCTCCCTTTCTTTCTAAAATTCCATTGGCCAAAGCATACACCTAGAAGTAGGTCGATTTACTGGAGCCCCACTGGGAGGATGGTACATGGGAAGGACTGCCAATGCTTCATCCAATTGCCAAGAAAAGCGAAGAAGTGAAATGATTACACAATTTATGAAAAACATTATCCTGATATTTAACAAAACTGCCTTTTTGGAAAAAGCAGTAGCAGGCATTGTATCACTGCCTTATGGAATATTTAATTCACAGAGAAGGTAGAATAATTTTGGAATAAACTTCATCATATAATACACATTTATTATATAAAAGTAAATGCATCTAATATAGATGGAAAAACAAATCCATAGTTTTTATTCATATTCTGCCTTAATAAGAGAAAAATCAGTAAGGTCTATTTCGATCTGCATTTTCCCAAAGACATGAAACACAAAAATATAAATTTAATGTTTCTAGGTTAAAGGGAGTAAACAGAAATAGGCAAATTTAACACTAATATTGTGTTTTATGTAACCCAACAAATCCAAAACTTTATAGTTTCGATATGTAATCAGTGTAAAAATGGCATTCGCTTTCTCCCATTTATTACCTTACATTGTATTAATTCTTTATCAGAATACAGACATGATTAATTGGTTAAGGGGAAATAGATAACTAGGAGATCAAAAGTAGGCACTCTACAGCCAAGGCAGAAGATAGCAGGGAGGTTTCAAGAGATTGAGAATACAATGTGTATTGTTATTTGCTCAGTGGGTCTTCATTTTTTTTTTTTTTACGAAGAACATGCATTGGTACATCGTATACATAATGATCATGTTTATCATGGTTATTTTGTACCTGTACATGGGTTCTCATTGAGCTTGGAGGGCCACGGGCCATTTATATTTTGGCAGGATATACTAGCAAGAAGGATAGAAGAAAGAAAAGGACAGAGTAGGGAGAGATGAAGGGGGGGATGAGGAAGGAGAGGTGGAGAGAAAGGAGAAAGGAAGAAAGAATGACAGGGAGGGACACCTGTATATGATGTATCTTGATCCCCTGACCCTTCCCCACCCCTCCCTTCCATTCCCCCCTTCCTTATTTACAGCAGGTTTATTTACATTTTTCCATTTTTTCCCTTTTCCCTTTCTTTCCCTTTTCCCTTCCTCCTTTTCTCCTTCTAGTTCTCCTCTCCTTTGAATATTATCTTTCTTTTACCTAGTATCTATTATGCCTCTTTGTCTTTATGTACACTATGGTTTCTTATATCAGAGAAACAATTTGATGTGT